>QLNU02004201.1:8958-21492 GCA_006491805.2 Dysdera silvatica | reverse complement strand
AATTTATATTTGTAACTTCAATTTATTTTTAACTTCAATTTATATTTGTAACTTCAATTTATTTTTAACTTCAATTTATATTTTTAACTTCAATTCATTTCTAATATTTTATTTTTAGCTTAAAGTATTTAGCAAATTTTTTTCTCGTATAAAAAAGCCTATGTAAAGAAGTGATTTAAATGGGATAAAGCAAATGGGATTGGAAATTACGTTGGAAAATTTATGGACATTTACAATATCTCCTGAACTTTAAACTCTAACTATATAGTCATTTATATAAATCGAACACTACGCAGATTAAATCAAACAACAATATCAATCAACGTTTATTGGCGTAATGTTACCACCAGCGTTAATGTTATGGCGTGGACCCACGACCTTCCACCACCGCCCGGCAAGTGGAAGGTCGTGGGTTCAGGTCCCACCGAAGGCAGAAATATTTATTTTCTTTCGAACGTTTCACCATCTAATCACGCCATACCATCGGCGTTGGTATCACTACGCCAATAAACGTTGATTGATTGACATTGTTGTTTGATATATATTCATTATTATTATTATATAAATATTAACGCATTGTTATTTGCATGAAATGTACATTTTATGCTAATGGAACTTTTCTATAGCGTCCACCTCTTTTTTTCTCCATAAAATGTGTTCTTTTTGTGCTTGTCGAACAAATAGGGGACAAAATTCAATTTTTCTTGTAGACTTTAATTAGAAATCGTTCCTTAAGTATTTCTTAGATATATCAGAGTAAGAAACAAAGGACTATCCACAAATTTCCAATGAGTTAATAACATTCACTGGAAAAGAGATGTACAAGAAGACAATACTTCAAAGAAATACTTTTATCATGGAAGAAATTTGAAAATTATCCTAGGCAATACGAGATAGATATATGATATTTGAATCACATGAAGATGTAAAGTGCCTACTGGAATAATATGCTACATAGCTACGACATAAATAAAATGAAAAGACCAAAGCACTATTACAAAGGCAGACATTAATTTGTAAATAATAAATATATCTGTACTAAATGCAGCTGTTGTATTTGTATATTTGTGTTGTGTTTGTTTCTTCATTCACATATAGAAAGAGAGACAGCATTATATAATCCATCATCCAAGGATCATCCACATCGTCATCCAAGGATGAGGACAGAATCCCCTTTTTCTCCTAAACAAAAATAGCTCTAGTTTGAGCTACTAATACGTGGGTGTCAAATTTATTTGTAATAAAAATCCCCCACGAAAAACTCACAAAAATCTCACCCCGATGGATTTGTGTGTTGACCAATATTTGGCAATTGTGTTATCCCTGTGAAGGGTAATAATATCTTACAACAGAGACAGAGTTCATATTTTTTTCCTCAATATCAAAGTTCCAAACTGGAACTCATTCTTCAAACTTCACTTGTTAAAAACGCGGAAGGAAAAGAAAAGTTAGTTTGTCTGACCGAATCCTGGCAAAAAGTTTGGTTTAACTACGAGGAAGCCCTATCATTAACCACCAATGGGATGAAACACAGTTTATTTAAAAAAAGTTTCGAATTTTTAATAGGAATCAGCTTAAAAAAAAAGGAACAAAGGACAAAAGGTTAAGGATATCCGGGTTAGAAACGGGAATTACTGTCAAAATCCGGAGATGATAAAAAGGACGAAATTTCTTCCGGAATATAATTAATGTTACGGGAGTCGTTATTTTTGAAACATCCAATGTGGTTTCAGTCTTTTTTCTTTCTTTCTTTCTTTTTTATAAAAAAAGGACCTGTTCTCTTTTTTACCAAAAAAAAAAATGGTGTTTTGAAAGTATTGCGTTAATATAGTTCCAAATAGTTTAACGTGGTGATGTGTGAAACCTTTCACTCACTGACTCATTGGGAAAATTCATCTATAAATTATAGATGGGCACTCTCATTTATTGATTGGGTAAGTGACCGATTTACTCTCCTCTAATTTAATGTTTATATAATCGGATTGGCTATTCAATAGCTTGTTTTAAAAAATGAAATTTATCTGAAGAGCTAAGTTTTGGACATTAAATTAAATAACTAATTCTTGCTAATTGGACATTAAATTAAATAACTGATTCTTGCGGAGTTTAGAAAGAGTTGATTAAAAAATTTATGTTAATTATTATTCACGTAAAACGTATTATTTACAGTATTTACAAGTTCAAAATTAATTAGAAACACATTTTTGAAACTTAATATTTCGTTTATTAAAATTCAAAAAATTGAAAATTTTTGTCCCTGAAGTGCACTTTGCGTTAGCTTGTCAAGGCGTCAATGATATATTTTGCAATACAGTTTGTTATTTCGTTTTAATTTTATTTAAATCCGGTTGGGAAAGGATTGCATTCGGAAGAAATTCTTCGATCGCTTTGAAATTCTGAAAACAGAAGGAGTATGCAAAAATAAAGTAACGAATAAAATTTCATAGAAAAAGGATTTTTTTTTAATATTTTACTGAGAATTTTTCCACCATCCATTAGAAAAAAAAAAAACTTAAATGGATACATAACGCTCGTATTTTAGTAGAATGTGAAGCTTGCTCTCCGGCTGCGCTATAAGCATGGTGCTATTTGGTGCATAATAGAGTCAAATAACTGTTTAATATTTTGCAGCAGTTTTTGTTTCAAGTTCTACAATTGCTGGATTAGTAACATTCCATGATTGCTGCAACTACCTTGCCAGCATGCTCAGACCTAGTTGTGCTGCAAAGCACCTTTAAGTACCTTACAGCACACTAAAGAGAGAGAGTGACTGACATAGAAATATCTCCACAGAACATTTATAATCTTTGGCTCAGAAGTGATGGATGTGTGCCATTGGACAACTGCAGCGGGAGTGGAATACTGATCAAGTCTCCTCCGTACACGGATATGTAGATAATTTGTGTCTACACATTACCGGAATTCGTCACCAAACACAACACAATTCCAACTGAATATCAACCACAGTTCGCGAACTCAATATCGCTCCAGATGCTGCTACGATAAGTGGTCAGTGGTAGACGTCTGCCACTTGCCTAAAGTGAGTATCAGGGTCTGCAAGACGTCTCCAAATGTTGTTTCTCGATACCACGTGACACGTAATAGTTAAGAGGCTTGCAGTGGGAGACAGTGATGCTGTCAGTGTCGTTATGACTGCTCTCCGCAAGGCCATGCCCTAAAAAAAAGGGGGGTTTCGGAGGTTAAATCTCCCATTTAAACGATAGTATTGGCTGCAGACTAAACTTCCATCACATCCAACCCACCACTTTTCATCAAAAACACTTCCCTTCCCTTCTGTGAAATCGCGCACGATCTCCACGAGCACTTGTTGCCTGGAATATCTAGGTCCTTCGTGACTGTTACGTGCACTCACTTGAATCCACTAATACATCTAATACATAATCTAATATATCCACTAATCTAATACATAATCTAATACATCCACTAATCTAATACATAATCTAATACATCCACTAATCTAATACATAATCTAATGCATCCACTAATCTAATACATAATCTAATACATCCATTAATCTAATACATAATCCACATGACCACCAATCTAATACATAATCTAATACATCCAATACATAATCTAATACATCCAATACATAATCTAATACATCCACTAATACATCTAATACATAATCTAATACATCCACTAATACATCTAATACATAATCTAATACACCATCTAATATATCGAATATATCGTCTAATCGTCGCATCACTAGGACCAAAATGGCGACTGACAGGTCTATGTCATTAAACGGCTCCTTTCAAGCCTACGACGCGACATTTTTCGAATTCCAACAGTTACTCGAATACTTGTGGGCACATTTCTAAGGCAGCTTCACAAAGTACGTAAAGTTACGAAGCAGAAGAACTAGTTAAGTTTGTTCGTCTTTGAAAACACGACTCCTTATTTGCTAGGAAGGATGTGTCCTTCTCATGCAAGGCATGTTCAAATTTTAATAATCACATTGCCGTCTGATCTGCATATTCAATCCCAGTTTCGCAGGTCTCGCTGTATATTCAGTGAGTGCGCTGTGGAATTTTTTCCACAGGATGATGAATTTAACGTGCATTATTTTTACACGTATATTTATTTCTTCCAAGGTCGATAGCTTTTGTAGTTCATCAACAAAAGTTGACATATTATTATCCAGTTCAATAATTTATTGGCGACATTTTAAAAATAACGTTTTACCAGTTTTTAAAGGTATGTAAACGACATCAAGAAATCAAACAAAAAAAACAAAAAAAATCTGGTATGCATACGTGCACAACATATTAATAACTCTAAGAAGTCTTTTATTTCAACACTATAATAATGAAATTTATAATTTCATCGATGAACACACGTCTCGTCTGACTTGAACCAGTGATTTTCGGTTTGCTACTATGACCACAAAGCAATTGCAACGCCATGCATGACATTTCTTCATACCTTAATTTGTTTGCTCGTGTTTTATAGCGCAAGGATAGCCATGAATATGCCGCAGCAGGACATTCAGTTTTCCAAGGGAGCCGAACTCCTGTCGCCTAGGGATTGAAACCTGGGAACGTGGAAGGGTAGGGAAAATGGCAAACGCTCTGTGCCATCTAGTTTCAAACCCGGATTTTCTGTACGGTAGACAAACATGTTACCGCAACGCCACCATGCGGTTTTGTAATCGTGGTGATGAAAAAATTAATTTGAAAAAAAAAATTGGATTTTTTCTGAACACACGATTAGAATTTTGTAAATTTGAAAGTATCCTTTATATTTTTGAATGTCAATTTCCTTCTCTCCATAATTAGTTTGAACCATGTTCTATAAGTTTCTGTTTCAATTGTGAATACAGAATCGTAGTTTAAAAGACAATTCAGTTACTATTTTCTTTCATATTTTGTAATTTATATTGAACGAAGTTAATTAATTAATTTTTTTCTTATTTAAAATATACATTTATCGTCTTCGAGCTTTTCGTTCGATAGTTATGAAATACTTATTACTAGGAAACGAATGTTGGAAAACCAAGAAAAAGTCTGTTTCGTATTAATTTACTAAGAGAAGAAACCCTTTCAAAAGAACGAATTTCAGGCACGATAAGATTTATAAATTTACCAGAAAAAAGCTTCTATAATTTTTTAAATCCACAATTTTTTCCATTTCTTATTAAAGAGTATATTTTAGCATTTTTAAATTTTACTTTTTATAAAATTACTGAAACTACATGCATTGTAGATACAGCTACACTTAACGCAAACAATATATAAATCAAATACTCTATAAAATTACTAAATACGAAAACAGTAAACAAGAAATCAAAAACAGTTGGCACATAGTAAAAGCTGACCTTTTGTATCTATAATTTTACCAATAAACCTATCTGAGCCGCACATTTAATGTTAAATATACTGACACAGAACACCGAAATACTTGACATTGAAGCCCAACACTTACATTGAGCGGCAATCCTAAACACATACGAAATAATCAAGAAGTTCTCAGACACGTTAGCTGTGAATATAGAAAGCACACTTCAGACTCCAATCAGTACCAGATTAAGCATCTTATGGGCCTTTCGCCAGAGGTAGAGAATGGACCCCTAAAAAATATGGTCTTTGTGATATATACAGTCCATGAACCATGTTTTTCGTCGGAATTCTATGATATTCAGATTTATCAATACTGAAATTCGGGCATTCGTAAATAAACAAGATTAAAATAATTTTTGGACTTAAAATTCATTGAGCCAAGTTAAGGTACCTGAGGGAGGGTTTCGGCCCTAAATCGGGGGTTCTAGGGCCGGTCCTATATTGGCCTATCCGTAAATCTGGTACCGACTCTGCCCGTTTCAAGCCTCTATTGCTAAATCTGAGAACGTACACCAATAATAGATGCAAGCTAATAATAATTATAACAATATGATGATGGTGATGATGATAATAACAACTACGCCATGAGAATCGGAAAGAAAACTTACCAGTGAGGTCTACTCGTAGATTTGATTGAGGGTGTAAAGCCATATTGGTAGACATAGACTAACTGACTGAAATTGACGAACGTGAAGATCACCCTCTAGAAATAGACGAGAAGATACTGGTTAATGATCAGCACTTGCACACTAAATAGAACATTAATTTCTGAGAAAGTGCAATTGACATTCCAACTGGTCATTCAGCAACACAATTAAATTTGTGTAGTCACAAATAATTAATAGTTGTTGGATAGCCACTAGTAAATTCAAATTTCATGAACTCCCACTGAAAGACCAGTATTAGTTGTGAAGTATGGAAAGGCGTTTAAATTTTAGCTAATTAGCAATCCCCGATTTCCTCAAAGTTCATGTAACCCTTCGTATCATCACAGATGAGTATGCTGATGAATACTCACTAATACGGAAATTTCTAATTTCTTTTAAAAATTTTGAAAGTTAATTTTTTCTTTTTTTTTATGTTATATGCATATGTATTCTTTTAACTGGAAACATGGCAATGCAAATTGAAAAGAAAATTTATCTCCCACAATGCGTCGACCACTATGAAGTATTTTGCTAAGAGCGACATTTGGAGCCTTTTCAAGGATTTATACCACTAAAGCTAGCGCCATGTTTCCGGAATGTACTAGATTCAACAAATGGAAGCGAAATGGTTACAAATCGAGTTACAAATGCGAAAAATTTAATTCTCCAAATGGTGTTTGCCTGAAAGATGGAGGGGAAGTAGGAAAACCCATTTGTTGGCGTTTGCGTTTGCACTCTTCAAGAATTGGCATTACGTGCAATGGACGGTCTGTCTTTTCCAGCTGGCGAAAATGGGGCCGGGGGCTTTAAGTACAAGGTGATTTAAAAGTCATTCACTCCGGAGGAAATCTTTAACATAATGGATATTTTAAATACAATGGATATTTACTAAAAAAATAAAGAATAGGTTAAAGCCTCAGCTGTACATATGCAATAAGGTAAAACGTTAAAAAATTATGCACGAAGGAGAATAATTCATAGGAAATTTAGCATATTTTTAATTTGAAAAGCTTGAGAGTGCCTTTCTGGGTGGGGGTCAGAGCTTGTGTTGTCGATTGTAAATCATCGATTATAGATTATAATAATCGATTATAGATTATAATAATCGATTATAGATTATAATAATCGATTATAGATTGTCAATCATCGATTATAGATTATAATCATCGATTGTCAACTGTAAATCATCGATTATCGATTGTAAATAGTCGTCTTTAAATCATCGATTATAGATTGTAAATAGTCGTTTGTAAATCATCGATTATAGATTGTAAATAGTCGTTTGTAAATCATCGATTATAGATTGTAAATAGTCGTTTGTAAATCATCGGTTATAGATTGTAAATAGTCGTTTGTAAATCATCGATTATAGATTGTAAATAGTCGTTTGTAAATCATCGATTATAGTTTATAAGACATTATAAATCGATCATAGATTGTAAATCATCGATTGTCGATTTATAATCAAATAACTATAATGAAAGCGATGCATGCGTGTAAGATTGCCCTTGTAAACCCACTTCACGACGGGACAGACTAAAGGATAAAGGGGGTCGTTCTCAAAAATGCAAAATATTAAAGCTCGTATATTCTTTAGTCAAGGACGCGACTTACAATTGATTATTTATATTATTGTCTGGTGGTATTATTTGATAATTTTTTCTGTCTCATCACCTTATCCCAATGATGATAAAGGAGTTACTAAATGTAAGACGTGAAGAATTAATGTTTAGACAGACTGACAAACAGACTAATTGGCAAGTAGGCAGCCATATGGATGGATGTAATTTATCCTTTCGTTATGTACAGCATTTCTTCTGTGAGAAACAGGTTTCCATTGTTGAAATTAAGAGGGAAATAGTAAAAATTGAGGACCTACTTTTGTGAACTAAAATTTGCGAAATATAAACAGCGACCTCTCCCCCAGTAGTCAAGAAACATAACGGATGCAGTGATGTGCACCAAAATCTAAGCGAGCACTGCTCCCCCGACAATATTCAGCTCATCACAAAGGCAGCGAAATAACTTTGACGCGTTCTAGTGCCGAATGCGGCAAAATGGCAAGTTCGCTGGAGGCTTTGATATTACCTGGAGCGTTAACAACCCAAGAAGCTTGAAAATTTTGCCACTAAAACCCGCTGCGCCAATTACATGGTGTTAGTAACTGATTTGGTGACAAAGTTGCGTGAGATACTCGATCTTAGTACCAAATAAAGTTATTACCAGTTGTATCTGTATCTTCCATGTGTGCTCGCCATGAAACTGGCTAAAAATTAATTACATGAATCATGAAATTGACAATAGCATTGTACCTTTAGGAAATACCAGTTGGGTGAGGAATTTTCGAGAGTAATTAGCCATCTGTTACAATGATTAGTTAACGTATAATATAAATTTTAACTAGAAGCCTACGGAACATAAAATTTTTCCTCCATTATGTCATTAATTATGTCATTAATAATTAAATGGAGAATCATTCCTTCATGTAATTTCATATTATCTTAAGCAACAATAATTGTTGCTTAAATTAAATTAACATTAAATTGTTGATTAATTATTAATCAACAATTTAATGCGCAGTGTTCGACTTGTATAAACAATTGTATAAATTTATATTATCTATCATGTTTAATTAAATAAGTTTAATTTACTTATGTGTGAACTGTGGTAATAAACAGTATGTCGGTGGGACAGTATGTTTGAGTTTAGATTTATGACAATGACAGATATTTTTCAATGGAAATTAATAAATTAACTTTGGCCGACCAGCAAGAACATTTATGAAAATAAAAGCTCAAAAATAGTTCAGTTTCTGTTTCGCCATACGTACAATAAAATATCGCCGACGAAAATTATTTATGTGTCTAAGATTAAATCGTATTAGCGAATTATGTGAACTATCCAGGCGTTTACATCTTCGCATGTTTCAATACTTATATTGCTTTAAAACTAATTTCTGTGTGTGAAACAGTGCAACAATTCAATCACAACATATTTCATGCTTATAAAATGTTAATGAGATGTTGGCAGTTCATTTTGTCATCCTGACTTTTACTAGAATGCAAGAATGGAGTCTGGAATTGAAACAAGAAGGTTTAAAAAAACAATAACTACGTATGCATACGGGTATAAAATCGTATTTTTCATTGTACACAGTGGGTGCATTTTAAAGTAGGCCCAGAATCGCATGCCTGGGGACAGCACTTGTTTCGGGACAGCACGTTGCAAGGAAGCAACTTAGAGCCCCAAATAAATCATTAATGATTATATATTATGTAAAATTTTAGTTTCGATATTAGTTTAATGCAAAATGATGCTCCTCAAAGGGTGCATGCCTTGCATTATCGGAGAGTGCACCGGCCCGGCGCCTGTTGGCCGGCGGCCCAGTCCGCCCCTGGTTTGATGTAATATTGTGAAATAATGAGACAACACGCGAAAAATCACCTTTATATATAACAAATTAAGAGTACGATATATACGTCATTTCCTTAAAAAGTATTCCTTTGTAAGGGGGGAATAGGTCGGCTATACAGATGGGCCTAAAGGCAAGTTTCTGAATTCAGTTCCTTAAAAAAAAGTGCCCATTCTGCGTATTGAGGTGTTTTCTTTAACTGGTTTGAATTATCCAGAATTTCGAATTACCGAGTACTGATTAGAGGGGTCCTAATATATGCCTGCATTTGGGGAATGCGAAAACGGCAAAACTGCAAATCAAGCTGAAATGACGCGTTGTGGCAGGACATTTGCCAATTTCCATCTTCAAAGTGGAGTGGGATAATATGCTCCTTGAAGTGTGACAGCAGTAACATTTTCGATGCCGTTTCATATTATTAAATTTGTCAAGTGTGAAAATGTGGTGTCTTAGTTTGTAAGTGCGTAACTTGCAGTAATGCTGCTCTTTGATCTCAGAAGTGGAAACTTGCATGGTTAGATCATTTTCGGAATTCAGGGGGGTCAAAAGGTCGGCGGGGTCGTAAAGATGCACCGCAGATTGTTTCCTTGTCACTGGAAGTTGAAAACTTCTTAAAGGGAAGCGAAAACTGAACAACAACTGTTCCCAAACCAATGCATTAATGACAAATATAGTAATGCCGCAGAGAAATACCGAAATGCTTTCCTAACGACTTTGAAACGTCTTTAGGTTTCAGAGCCCTAATGTATGTTTAACTACTTTTAATAATTTAATTTTAACTTTTGATAATTAACTTTTACCTTTACTTTTTTAATAGTTTAAATTTTACATATTTAACTGATTTAACTCCACCATAGACGCATATGTGGATAAACTAGGGACCAATTTGGCGGTATGTTTTATTTAGCGGTATTTGTTTTGAGGAATTTGTTTGGAAACTGTTTGCTTAATCATAGTACAACTAGCTATTGAAAAACAATAGATTAACAAATATTATGATATATTATTAATTCATTATTATTCGTATTATGATTTGATGATGCGATGTTCTCAGCTTCATCAACATGCATGTGGGCGCCCATACGAGTTCTTCTAGGGGGGGGCTGAAAAGTTATTACTCTTTCTCAAAGCTTCCGAGAATGTTAGTGAATGTACAAGATACTAAAATGCTACAAAAATAATTGATACTGCTTGACAATTAGTAATGAGCTAAAAAGTACCTTATTTTAAAATGTGACTAAAACTTTTAAAAGTAAATGTATAGCAGTTTCGGGCAAATGAAATTTTTAAACAGCTAGAAGGGAAGCTCGAGCCCCCTCTGCCCCCCCCTTATATGCGCCCATTCACGGGGGCGAAGCAACGGCTAATATTTTTGAGGGATTGGGAATATCGGCTCCGGAAACGAAACAAAAATGCACTGGGATTCACAATCAAAGAATAACCAACAAAGTGGCTAATTATTACATGTGCAAGGAATTGTGATGCAATTAATTAAGATGTAAATACAGTGGACCCCTATTATCACAAGGCATGTTATCTCTTATCACGTTAGGTCCACGTCTATGTCAGCAAATCGGAATTTTCAGGTAATTGAAAATGCATTAATTTAGAGGGCTAGTAACTAGTTTGGAGCAGAATGACCTTTGCTGTCCTTGCGTCATAAAAATATAACCAACCATAGGCGTAGAGTCATATGGGTCTGCGGGACACAGACCCGTCTCCAATAACTTTCAATTTTACATATATTGTAATGCATAAACATCCATAATATGTGCTTCGGGCCCCCAGTAATTTTGAAAACTCTAGACATATGCAACTAACCAATCAGAGTACCGATACCAGTTATAATAATAATAATAATACTATGAGACTGGAAGTCGATGGATATAATGATAATTACCTATGAATCATATTGTTTAATAATGGCATACATTTCTAACAGGAAAAGAAATTGTTACTTTTAATTACTCTTTTATCTAATTTTCAAAGTGAAATTAGTTATTTGAAGTATCTTACAAAGGCTAAAAGTGAAGGTGGCACTGCGGTTGTGCAATGTTAACGCTATCACGCGATTATCTAGAGTTCATTGGCGTATGCAGGGGGGTGCTGACGGTGCTTGCAACCCCCCATTGCGATGAAATATTTTATATATATATATGCATATATAGAAGTGTAGTTCTCTAATCCAATTCCTCCATGAACTTTGTGCGTATGCGACTCCTAACTGCTCCAAAATAAAGAATGCTTACCGTCTAACTGCTCGTAGCCCGGAGTTAATTTCCTAGGCTTTCAGAGAGTCGGATTTTCGGAAAGCTACAGGTCCCGGCACAGAACGATCCCTGATCGCCTAGCACCGTAAAACCAAAACTCGAAATAAAATAAAAATGCAGGTTTATTTGGTTTGCCTGTCCTTCATGAAGTTTTCTTAGCAGCGTAAGTTTTGTTGCAGTGCATGTTTTTCTGTAAGTCCAAAGAAATAAAATAATTCACTGCGAATACGGACGTCGAAAAACGGAGGTTTTCGAGTAATAGAAATTCTGCTATACATATATATCACTTTCACCAGCACCGATTCACAGTTCTGTAAGCACTGACATGAGAAGAATCACCATGAGAGCTGTTTAGATGTTAGCGGTAATTATAGGTGTTAAATGTTTCATGTATCAACCAACATAACTAGCTTTTGCTCTTCCAGGACGAAATTCTCTCCCACGAGATCATGCGTGATGGATATTGTGATCCAGTTTGCTGTTGCGTTAAAATCCTTTTTATTACTGCCCACTAAAGTCCGAGAGTTGGTTCCCTAGGAGAGAAGGTAGTTCCTAAGACAGTCTCTTAAGAAAAGCGAATTCCTCGAAAAACTGTATATTCTAGCGCAGTACGAACCTTACTGTCCTTGCGCCATGAAACAAACAAACCAAATTCTATATATAAATAACGTAAGAAGACAAATTATAGCAGTTAAATTTGAAATCATTGACAGCTGTTTCAATAGCACGTAGGCTATTTTCTTCAGAAAGTGACTTAACTAAAAATTATTTTACTTAAACTAAACTTTTTTATTCTTGACGTTGTTTTACCAATTTGTCAGTCAGCAAAGTTTGAAATA
>QLNU02004199.1:16258-41701 GCA_006491805.2 Dysdera silvatica | reverse complement strand
TCTCCTGGTGACTCTGTTTTGTTTTTGTTATTATTTAGAAACAAACACAAAATGTTTACTTCTAATTTCATTTTATATTTCTTATTTTAGCATGCAGTTTGCAATATTAAGTAATTAAAGGATCAATTTTTATTTTTAGAAAAATAAGGACCATTTTTTTCTTAAAAAGGAACAATAAGAACCATATTTAAAAAAAAAAGACCAATAGGCACCCAATACAGTGATGTGTATACGAGTTTTGAAAATAATAATAATTGTCACTAAAAATTCAAATAGAGTTCCTCAATATTCTTATTCAGAATTTTTTTTTAATATATATATTTTTTTCATAGACAGCAATTTAAAAAATATATATTTTCTGCTACATCCCCCCCACTCCCATGAAAAAAAAATAGGAAATCTGATTAGCATGTGGGTACCTATCCCACAACTTCCAACCAAAACAAGGCCCCCCCATTTATGCAAGCTTTTCTGCTATTCAAAATTTCAGGGCATTTTGTAGTCTTCTTCAGTTTGTTCCTTTTAGTCAAAGGGAATATCACTGGAGTTCTTTAGAACGTAACATGTCTTACAAGATGTGATGACCAAACGGCCCCTTACTTTTCACTGTTGCTCCACATGTTTCCCCTCGAAAGTCGAGCTACACGAAAAGCCTGCATGAAAAAGACTTAAAACGAAAAGGGCAGAAATTTTAGTAAAAAATTCGAAATTAAAATAGATTAGAAGTATCTGTCAAAATTTCATGACTAACATTCAATTTTCATGACGTTTTCTTGACTTTTGTGACTGATTTTCCATTTTAGGATTTTTTTTCTTGACTTTCAGGACCTATAGACACCATGTATACGAACTTTAAAAAAAACTGGGAAGAAGTTATTTACGAATACATTTTTTAGAACTTGGCCCTTGGGTTACAAAAAGAGAATTTATTGGGCCATGGACTCATAAAAGTTGAGAAGCATTAATCTAGAGTAATATTTCCCAACCTATTTGAAGTTATGACCCCCTTTTACAATATCCAAGTAATCCAGGACATCCTTTTATAGTAACCAAGCAATCCACGTCCCCCACTTTTATAGTAACCAAATAATCTGCAATCCTCCTCTGTCTGCTGCTACATTTGCATAATAAAAGCATATTTAACCAAGTACAAAAAACACATGAAATGTAAAATTATAATATATTAATTATATATATTATACTAATAATATATTACGTCTACCGGAAAGTTCTGTCCGATAATATGTCAAGATTCAACACCCATGCACATGCTCATTTGAGACACACATGGCTGTTTCTCTTTACCATTTAATTTTATGTTTGAACCAGAGGTCCCACATTTAGCCCAGCGGTATCTTGACCAACGACAAACGAAAGGACAGAACAAACACATTTTCTACGTATGTAAAGATGTAAGATATTATTACCCTCCGCAGGGATAACACAATTGCCAAATATGGTCAACACAAGAAAGCCTCCGGGGCAAGATTTTTGTGAGTTTTCGTGGGGGAATTTATTATACAATAATTTTTGCCACCCACGTATTAATTAGCTCAAACTAGAGCTTTTTTATATTTGGAGTGTAATAGTTCAATATTAAAAAATTTTCCCGAGTGTTTTTAAATCAAATGACTCTATTAGAAGATTACCAAGAAATCCTTCTTCTATCTCATCTTTATTACTTAGAAATTTTCTATAATGTAAGCCTAAAGTTTTTATTTTACTTTCTCGATAATTAAATAAATCTATATGATCAAGGCCATTGAAATGAGTCAAATACTGCAACGGCATCAGTAATCATTGAAGTTTCTAAGAATTTCTCATTTAAAAATTGGATATCATTTTCCAGCATATTTTGCATGTCGTTCTCAATAAGCATTTATATCAATTTTTGTAAGAAGTATCACTTTGAATTTCCCATCTAAAGTTGTGTTAAATACAACTAATTATTAAGCTATTAATTTTAATTAATAGTTTATTAATAATTATATATAAGCCATTAATTTTTATTAAAGTTTATTAATAATTTTATATAAACTATTAATTTTAATTAAGGTGGATTGCTTGCTCATATTTCAAGTCAAGTGGTCTTTAAAAAAGCTAGATCTAGCTTGAAATGAGCTAAATTGGCAACACTGCACTACTCTAAGTTGATAATAGTGAATACAAACATCTAGAGACAGGACATGGAGCCGCAGGGCTCCGCTTTCTGTGCATAGACTTCGTAAATGTAAGGAAGGACATTGCGACTTAGGTAATAGTAATGCCAAAACACACTATAAATTCGCTAATCTACTAGCATCTAGTGAGAGGAGGAGGAGCTTCTGTCACGTTTCTGCACATGGACTTAGGTTTGTCAGTAGTCAAGCAAACATAATGATGGCGGTAAATTCTAGCTGGGAATTCTATATATAATATCGATATAAGCTATCAAGATCACTATACTTTTTAATTATTATTATATAACAATGCTCATTTTTTCGCAATTTAATTTTACCATTCACAGTCCATAAATACCTCCATCCATTCTCCTTTTCCATGCTTGATTAAATAAAAAAGGTATAGTTGTTCCTATTTTAAAGCCCCCTTGCTTTCCCCCCTGATTACACCTATGCGGGCCCTAATTATATTTACAAAAAACCTTTATCTTATTCTTTTTGTCAACAAACAGACGTCAAAGTCCAGGCACATGCACGGAAATTAGACAAGAGAAGCTATTTTCTCCTGTCGCCAGATACTAGTTTTCTAGCCAAGTAAATATTATTGGATGGAAACACTGGTATGAATTTTCATAAGTCCACAAACATGCACAGAAGGCAGAGTTTGGCGGCTCTCTATCCTGACCCCAGATGCTTGTATAGCGAATGACCTTAAGTGGCCACTTTGGCTTTTAGAAAACTGTGTCAACTCACGCCAAAAGTAAGGCAAACAAAACATTTCCTGTGGGTCTCAGGAAGAAACAAATCCTCTCACCGTTAAATTTCCTTTCATCATTTTTTTTTTCTCACTTTACAGAAGGGAAAAGAAAGCATCACTCCGAGAGAGAAAAAAATTAATAATGCAAAGAATAATTAGGGTCGTCAAATGCAACTTTTTAGTTGCCATGGCGACCTGGCACACAGTATTTTTCAAACCCTACCTTAAACCATCACTTTAAGTAATATTAAGCAGAAAAAACTACTTATCGGATTACGCTAAATTTCTATATAGTATGCAAAAAACCATAAGGTTAAATTTCCATCAGAAAATTAACATGCTTCTGTTCATATTTTTAATGAATATGATTTTTATAATTTATAATTCATATTAGATATTATTTTAAAAATGAAGAACATCATAAATTTTGTTTGGCCTGTTGAACTTTAACATAATAAAAAATATTGGAGAGGTATGATGAATATTTCAGGAGATATTCATAAAAACACCATGAAGTATTTTAACATTATGAGTTCAACATTTCTAATATTCAAAACTCGTAAGTCCTTGAACCAAATGAATTGAGTTTTTTTTTTTTAAACGCAGATTCAAAATATTTAAGCAAAACTAGTTACTGCAATTGGAATTTCCAAAGTTGCTGCCGGTTTTAATATGAAAGTGGCCCCTTATGCAAGTTTTATGCACATGGATTGCTATATTTCATTATTCCCTATTGATTAGTATCTTTGAATTTTCTGTAGCACAATTACTATGTGAATGGCAAATGGGTGTTCAAATATTTGTTTCAGCAGTTCATATACAGAAAGTGTTTACACATATTTATAATGATTTTGACAGTGTAAATAAAATACGCACGATAAAAAAATTATTTTCTGATGTATTCTGTCTGACAGCCCTGTCTTTGAACTATCGTATTACATCTAGGTTTTCATGATAGCAGGGCTTTTTGTAAAGTCATATGTGGAATTTTGTCCCATTCCTGCTCCACAGCTTTCCACAGTTCATCCAAGGTAGCGGGTCGGTGTTTTGAAAGAGCTTGCTTTGATCATCTAAATGCACAGTAATCAATCGGTGCTACATCTGGAGACTTGGTAGGAATATAGCTAACTGAGATTGATTTGATTTCACTTTCTTGTCTCATTTTTCTAGAAATATGGTTGTACTTTTGGAGGTGTAGCTGCTCGCTTTGTCCCGATGGAGTTCCACAATTTGAAAGTAAATAGGATACAGTTTTGGAATAGCTTCTTTAGAAATAGGAGCCAAATCATTATTTTGATAATATGTAGAGCTAATTTTTCCATTTTTTCAACTTTTCTTATTTTTAATTTCCATTATAAAAGACGTTAGCGATAATAAATCCTTTACTGAAAGTTTCTTTGCTCTCTTTGAACTAAACTTTTGAGTCACTTGGGTCTCTTTTTCGTCAATAAATCAATTTTTTTCATTACAATTGTTTAAGTACACTCTATATAAAAAAAAATCTATACACCAAGAAGGAGTTGTCCGATTGCGATAAAAATTGGTGGATGTGAAGAACACATATAGAAAAATAAACGATTAAAATTTCAGAACAATTGAATGATTTATTGCAGAGTTTGACCGTTACAAAGGGAGGAAGTCAATAAGGCGTTGGTCCACCTCTGGCCTGGATGCAAGCTGTCACCCGGCGTGGCATAGACTGATAAAGATCCCGGATGGTGTCCTGCGGAATTTCTTGCCAAATTGTCTTCGACTATCGGGCTAAATCGTCAACATTCCTGGATGGTTGCAATCGCCTTCCCATGGTGTCCCAAATGTGCTCTATAGGAGAGAGATCAGGAGATCTAGCTTGCCAAGGAAGTGTTGGGAAAGCTTGAAGACAATTCATAGCAACACGTGCCGTGTGCGGCCGGGCATTGTCTTGTTGAAACGTAAGTCCAGGGTGTCGCAAAAGGAACGGTAACACAACCGGTCGTAGAATGTCGTCTACGTACCGCTGTGCTGTAAGTGTGCCAGAAATGACCACCAAAGGGGTCCGGCTATCAAAGGAGATGGCACCCCAGACCATAACGCCCTGTTGTGGGCATGTGTGGCGTGCGATAGTAAGGGCAGGATCCCCACGCTGCCCTGGACGTCTCCAGACACGTCTGCAGTTGTCGTCAGGACACAGTTGGAAACGGCACTAGTCACTAAAGACTATACGTCCCCATTCAACGCAGTTCCAAGTTGATCGAGCCCGGCACCACTGTAATCGGACTTGACGGTGTAAAGGCATGAGAGGTAAGTGGTGTAACTGTCGTCATGAGCATAAATTCCGCTCTCTCAGTCATCTGCAGAGGGTCATGTTGGACACATGTGTGCGGGCCACACGTTGAATAGTTGATAACGACGAATCCGGTGCTGTGACAGCTGCTCTGACAATCGCTCTGTCTTCCCGTTCTGTTGTGGCCTTAGGTCGACCGCTGACATCTGCCGTTGTTGACCCACTCTTGCCAGCACCGTCCAATCGCCGCATCGCTTCGACCCACATGTCCAGCGATTCTTCGATTCGTCCAACCAGCCTCTTTCAATCCGATAGCACAACCTCTTTCAAACTCTGACATATGCTCGTAATGAGCACGAATCTTTCGGCGAGGCATTGTTACAGTCGACGTAAGATATCCGCAGTCAAAATGCAACAGAAATTTTGACCACATATTGAGAATCGCTCCTTATATACACCTGCTGAATGCGCAGTTCCGATGCGCTGGAGTTCCCGCTATTCATTCATTGGACACCAAATTTTAATCATTTGCATGTTCGGTCAAAATGTCTTTGCATACGAAATTTCATTACAATCGGAGAAACAACTTCTTAGCATGCCGATATTTTTGTTATAGAGTGTAAACCCATGCTTTGTCAATTGTAAGAATTTTTTTCCCTCTATTTCCTGTTAAATGACTTTTATAAAACAATCTGCATCTAGTCTTCCACTAAGCAACATGTCGAGGTAGCAAACGATAAACTGCACTTTTTTTTGTTTTAATTAAATTCAAATCTTTATTAATTATTTTATTTATAGTTGATGCTGATGTATGCAAAGCTTTTGCAATAGTTCTTTGAGGTTTTGGATTTTCTTGTAAAACCACAGACTGCACTTTAGAAATGTTAAAAGTACGAACTTTTTGGGATATTTCTTTTGGGTTTTCTTTCCTCATGACATTAAAGCCTGATGATTTTTTTTTCCTTTTACATTAATAATATCGCTTATTTTATATTTTGAAACATGAAAACCATGCTTCTTGCATCGCTTTTTAATTATTGAATATGAATATTTCTCTTCAGAAAGGGAAAATATATATATAGCCTTCAAGACACAAGCTTCCTTCCATACACCATTTCACAGCACAAAATAAATTTTTAGTCGCAAAAGATTTTTCACTTTTCAGGTAATAGCATGTTGCCAGATTTTTTCCGGGTGGCTGTTGTTTTCTTAATTTAAAATCAAGGTCATTATAAATATGTGTAAATACCCTCTATACAACATTGTATCGCAGTTATATAAGAGGGTAGTTGATGGGGGTTACGACACCCATCAACCATCCTTTTGCATAAGCAGTAGGTTTGTTAAACATAGGTGTTCCTTAAAACTTATATACATAAACTTCTGGTGAAAAATATCAAATGAAAGCTAGACTATCATCAATTTGAACAGCATCTTTAGTCTCAATAAAGAGAAATGAACTCATCATAATTACTAAATTTCACTAGAGCAAAATGCATACCTGCCAATATCTCAATTTTGAAAATCTTACAATTTTTGAGAACACATGTGCAGCATCAGCATGCGCATTATCATCCAGCGTTCAAAATGCATACAGTGTAAGATGTCTAAAATTGAAAGAGGTGTGATGTTTCTTGTTTTTTATGCACACATTACTGAAAAATGTACACTATATTGAACAGAAATTAAAATCCACGTTAATTTTACAAAATTAAAATATATTGCTCAATTAAATGATTAAAACTGCAATATATATACCTCATGTTATGAAAAACTATGGCAACACAAAGACAGGCGTAAAACCAAAAGTATACTTTTAGTTTTATATCCAGTCATGGATGTCATCCAGTATAATCAGTGTATCGATTTATTATGATTATTCCACTTTATTATACATTGGGTGTTTATAAGTGTCTAATTTAACCATTGCTAAATATTTGTTATCGAATTTTTGCCCATAGCAATGCCCTTTTTTGCACATTTTTAGTTATCAAAATGTTTTCCGAATTCTCAGTGGATAGAAAGCTCAGAAATTCAGTCCTAGCCTTTCGTATACTGCTGAATATTCTTTCACATTCGGCATTGCTGTGAGATATTGTTAAAATAAACAGCATGCCACTAGAAATTCTACTGTATCTTAGTACACCATCAACTGATGTCAATTGATAAAGAATAGCCCACTTTCGATTCACTCTCTCTTCTCTTATTATTTCATCAGGCAAACTACAAATTGTCAACCCTTTATTTTTTATACTCGCTGGCATTTCAGTTATTTGAAGTTCACAGAATTCTGGTTGCAGCTGATCAGTTTTTACATTAAAATAATTTCCTTTCTATAATGCAAAAAATTTGCTTTAAAAATACAAAAAACTACGGAAGTATGCAACTTAATTGCATACCTCAGCATGAGATAATCGTCATCCTGAAATGGAAATTTATGCATCATATGTTTCCTGACACTTTGAAATTACATCATATATAGAGCTTTAGACAAACCAATTGAGAAACTAAAGCCAGCGTTAGATTGAGCCAACTGGGAGGCGCCACCCAGATTGCGTGATTCAAGTGGGTAAAAACACTTTAACTGCACTAATCACACAGGATTGCGTGGCCCACTCCGTATAACAACAGCATTTACAATGTTCTTAACCAATGGGTCCCAGGAACAGAGTGGCGCTTCTCAGGTGCCGGCCACCTAACGTCGGCCGAAAATTTAAGGATTTATTTTTAACAGGAAGAAAAAAACAGGAGGAAAATATATAAAAATGGAAAATTCCAAAACGTCACCAAAAATGGGAATTTCCCGTAAAATATGAGAGTTGACAGGTATG
This sequence comes from Dysdera silvatica, assembly GCA_006491805.2. NCBI lineage: Eukaryota > Metazoa > Arthropoda > Arachnida > Araneae > Dysderidae > Dysdera > Dysdera silvatica. Next base: position 33,691 of record QLNU02004199.1, on the reverse strand, counting down.
CCCTTCGCTTCCACCGTACAAATGCATGAATCGTGAATATGAGTTGTTTTTTTCGTTTCCTTTAAAAAAAATTGCACAATTTTACCTATCTTACAAATGTCTATCTTACAAATTTTACCTGTCTTACAAATCACCCAAAATCCATACATTATACAGCCAAATCGTATAAGTTGTCAGGTACAAAAAGGACATCCATTTTAAAGTACAGTATACTTTTTAGTATCAAAAAATCTACAACAGATAAATTACAACGGGGAGAGAAGACAAATTCGTACTTACAAAAAGAGTTTGCTACACTTGAAAAGTAAGAAAATAGGAAGCTTCGTTATTATTAATATGAATTAGAAACACTGGATAAAACAAAAAGATGTAAAGCAGGCTAGGCAAACAAAGTGCAGGTGCTGAGCTTTCTGGATAGGAAAAACAGAAAGAAAAAGTATGGTGCTTCTGTAATGAGACCTCAAGTTCAAGGTCAGATGTGAGTGCTTGATTGGTTGCTTCATTGGCAATGCCAGAGAAAAATGGTGGGAGAGGGACAACCTTTATGCAAAACTTACTATTAAAATGGGGGGTGCAGATCTCTGGAAGTGGGGAACAGAAAGTGCTACTCTCCTCTCCCGCACATGCTCAGTTTTAACTGAAAAAAAAACTGGGAAGGCTGGGCTGGTTAGGCAGGTGGGGGTGGCTTATTTTAGAAGCACTTTTTATGACTCTTCTTTCTGGGAATACAGTCCCCCCCACCACCAGCCTTTGGTAGACATCCTTCCCATAAATGCTGCACACTCAGTGTAGAAGAAAATTTATGACCCTTCAGGTGGTGACTTTTTATCCTCCTTCAGGTGACAGCGGCGGTTACAAATTCAGTCTGAATGGAAATTGACCGGGCAATCCAACTAAAGCCTATGTGGGTGCCATGGGGCATGCACAGCACCCTCAATTAAAACTCTTTTGTGTAAATATAACTCAGTTAAAAAAAAATCCTACAATCTGGTCAAATTTAAAAAAAATTTTAAAAGATGGAATTTCATCCACAGAACAGAAGAGTGGCACTCATCATGATTCCTACTCTTTTGACCTGTTGAAATTCAATGACTTTTTAAGGACTTTTCAAGGACCAAATGACGTTTTTCAAGGACCTTACATTGTCAATCGCAATATACATAAAAATTAAAAATGCAAGACATTATAAGCATAATATTAAAATTAGAGTGTTTATGTTGCTCCTTTTCAACTTGGCACACTGCTAGCAAAAGCTACCCTTTCTACATCCCTTGTGTCATCCGCACTTAGCAGGTGGGGGAGGAAAGGGGTCATTTCCATGTTTTTCCTTGATTGTTTTTGTATATTGCTTGACCTTAAAAAAATTTCTCAGCCTTTTTTTTTTACGATTGATAAAATGGCTATGTAAAAAATAGCTAAAAATCCCTAACTATTGTCAAAACACAACAGAAAATATCCCAAAAATTACTAAAAATTGTCAAGCTACGAAAATAATAGCAGAAAATAACTAAATCAGTACAAAATCATTAAAATATCGTACGAAAATTACAATTCAATCCATGCATAAAATTGAAAAAAAAAAAAGGCATAACCATGACCTACAACATCAATTTAATGACCTTTTCTTGACTTCTGTGACTTTTTTCTTATTTCCCGACCTTTCCTTGACTTTCATGACCTGGTAGACACCCTGTTTAAAAGTAGGAGGTAAAGTAAAACGCCTGAAACGGTTCAGATGTGTTTTCAAAAATACCACATGGGAAAGAGAGATCGTCTGGTGAGACAAAATTTGGAAGCTGCACAAAGAAGTAAATAAAGTAAGTGAAATTACAATAGTTAAAAAGATACGAATTTTCTATTTATAATGTTTTAAGTGAAAACAGAAAGCATCCACTTCAGAAGTAAACTGGACACAGAAATAACATTTCTCCTTGAATGGAGGGATGGATTTAGAAACTTGTCATTGGTGTTATATACCTCTATAAAAAGTAAGTCACCTGGAAAAAGTGAAATACTGAAAAGTGGTATTCACAGAGTGTTGAAAACCATAGCACATGTGATATATGCAAAATTTTTAAAGAAACCGCCTTTAACTACAAACCACAAACACAAGCAATTACAGTAGGCCAAGAATCATAAGTTATGGAAGATGAGTAATGACAAGTATTTAGTGATGAGAAAAATATTTAACCTCAATGGGCCGGATAGTGCTAAGCACTACTGGATTAATTTGAGACACATCAAATGACAAATAATCAGTTGACAAAATGGAGGAGGTTCAGTTATGGTATGGGATTTTTTTGTCCTCCATGGTCAAGGTTGTATCTGTCTTTTGTCTGGGCATCAACACGAATTGATATATCAAAAACTTTCAAAAGGCAGCCTGTTTCTTGCTGCGGAAAAAATAAGCAATCCTGACTGGATTTTTCGGCAGGACAACACGTCTGTTCATGACGCAAGTCCTACGATGATGCGGTTGAGATCCAACAATGTAAAACTATTGGTGTGGCCAGCCCATAGCTTGGATGTCAATCCTATTGAGCACCTTTTTGAGGTGTTTTAGTTTGTATTGTCTACGCTAATCACAGGCAATCTGCAACCATCAAAGAACTCAAAGCAGAAATAATAAACCACTGGCATAATATTGACTATACAATAATCAGTTGTTCAATAAACAGTATGCCAGAACACATACAGGGTGGTTATAATTAAACTTGGCCTGTTTACAGCACCCTGGAGCTCGAACCGTTCAACGGATTGACACCAAAATCGGTATATAGACTACATAAAGGCTGCGAAAAAGAAATCTACAAAAAAAATTTTACTTCAAAAGCGTCCGCTAGGGATGCTTTGTAGCACAATATGGCAAAAGAAACCTATGAAATACTCAACACGCAACACGAATGACATTTTTAACATTTAGTAACACTTATTGCATCGAAACATTTTAAATGACAAGGGGAACCCACAGTGAGTGCCACGTCCATTTTGATGAAAGTAGGACCAAAATAAGGAAATACGTGTCTCGGCATTCGTGCCAATGCGGCTAATTTCCAGAGACATGGATTTTTAAAGATTTTGCATCCGATATATGAGCTTAAAACACAACCCCCTCTGCAAGCCAATCGGTAGCTTGGGCGGTAAGTTGTCGGCTCTTCGCGGCGTGTTTTTGTGTTCAATGCCTGGGGAAATCGATCACTTTTTTTTTATGTATCCTTTTTACATATTTATGTATTTTTATTAGTAAAAATACTTCGCTTACAATCGGATTTTGTTCATAAACTTACTTTAATAAAATTCATATTTATGTAATTAAGTTAATTGTACGCTTATTGCCAGTGATAATTTCTACTCGAATTTTAATTGCTGATTATTAAAAAGTTGAAAAGTTGAAAAAGTTTTGGCGTAGCCATCCAGCCTGTTATGTAGTTAAGTAGATCCAGCACACTTTAATAATGTTCTTACAAATGACGACGGCACCTCTTCTTCTACTGGTCAATCTTTGTACATTGTTGTCACTGTTGAAGTAATTCCACCTCATTGTACCCCATACTGTCAACCTCGTGATGTGTACTTCTTCAGTCAAGTAAAAAATTTCATTAAAAGGTTACAAAATTGTGTTGAAACCTTATAAGAAAATACTTATTTAAACAAGTGAGCAGATAGATGCGTTGAAGACCCATTCACTTATTGACAATCAACTTTCGGCGCCTATTTTCAAGAATATGTTACAGTAGTACTCTTGGTTTGTTGCAAAGTTACGAAAGAAGAGTCTTTGAAAATGTAGATGGTATTTGTTTTCTAGATGATATTAGACAAAGAAAATCAGTTGTTCGAACAATTCATTTATAAAATGATCACATTGTAGAATTTTTTTTATGTTTTTATTATTTTTATAATAATTATCATCCATAACCGTGTACCAGTATACAATTCCGACACCTCCGATAGTGATACACAGAAAATATGTTCACATCAGTCAGTTTTAAAATAAAATTGATTGCATTTTATAAAATAAAATGTTTCTGTATAAATGAGATGCGCATAAAATGTTTACATGTTATAAAATAAAATGATGTTTATATCTTATAAAGTAAAAGATTACATACTAAAAATGCGTTTGTCAATAGAAAAATATATTTAAAAAAATATTAGGCATAACAGATGCTAATAGTGGAAGACTGAAAAGGCTAATAATGATAAAATAAGACGAATTAACTCGGTTTTCTTTTTTATTTAATGGAATTGTTAAAAGTTTTCAGAAAAAATCTTTCCATCCTTAAATAAAACAAAACTGTGTTATTGGTGTAATTTCATCCCTTCACAGGTTGACAATGAGTACGCAAATTTTATGAAAGGTATGTTCACATAAAAACTTACAGCTGACTTCTAAACTTTTGTACACTTACAACTCTTCAATTAAAAATTATTGTACAAGCTGCTTCCTCCAATACCATCAATGATGCCTTGCCCGTGGGAAGTAGCAAAGTATTTCAATGCAAAGGGCTTTTTATATTTTTCAGATAGAATTTGTAAAACTTTCACCATATATCTATTCTTAAATTCGGATGATGGTCCATCGCTCCATATAATTTCCTCTTTTACAGATAAAGTATCATTTTCATAATGTTTATCATATAGTACTGTAAACATGGAATATATTGTATCTTTGTTTAGAACATTGGTGCATAAAAGATATGTATTGCAATACCCATTGACAAATGTTGCAGCTGTAAAAAAATAAAGTAAGACTAGATTTTGACCGAAGTGCACATTGGATCTCATTTTTGTATTCGCATGAAAAAGACCGAAGCGAAGTCAACCTGTAAGACACATACCCCATTTGCTTGCTTGTCACATTGAAATGCATCAGCTTGTATGCATTTAACATTTACATATTGTACTACTTTTGCCATGTTTTTTGACATAATCATGCAATTCAGCAGCATATACTTCTTTCATAGCTATTTTTAGTCTTCCATCATGATCTTTTTCCCACTGTTTCCAAATTACTTTTTCCTCGGGATCTGTTCACAATTTAAAAAGCTTCACATCAAAACATGTACTACAATGGTTCTGATAAACAAGTGGAATTGAGTGTTTTGTCACAACTGATTTTCCCAAAAATTGCCTTCATAAATCAGTTTCGGTCCTTTAAGTTGTAGATTAAAATTTTCACGTATTTTGCATCGATACTGATCTGCTGGTGTATTCTTAAAAAGCAATATCTTGCTGGTCTCAAAGAACAGAACTTTGAAAAACCTAATGCAAAATTTGGATTTTCCGTCTGAAATATGACAAATGCTTCCCTTAAATACATTGTCATGTAATATTTTATAAGTACAGTCTTTTCTCCCATTTTCCCAAATTATGACTGTATCTAATACCTGGGCAGGTATATAAAATATCCAGATGGAAGTAAAATGCTTTTACTGCATTAAAATTCTGACCAGGTTCTGATGCTGAGATGTTGAGTGCAGTGGTCATGGGATCTGACATGTTATTAGCAACTCCTTTCACTAAACCTTGTACGACTGCGCAATGTTTACGTGATGAACCTGGGAGTGTTCTTAAAGTTTTGTGTACAGCTTTACTAAAGGATTGTTTCGAATGATAGCGAGATGGCATAAGTAAATTTGATACTGCTCGGTGGTTGCATAGTCACTGCAGATGAACGTCGTTTCTTTGCTTGTTGCAATATTTTTCAATCATGATCATACAGCCTGGATTTTTCCTTTTCAGCATCTGACATGCTAGTCTTTCTTTTTTTTTTAAGATCATTTATCCTTTTAATTTCTTCACTCTGAAAGTTTGGATTTTCCAACAGCTTCTTCCCCTTTATTCTTTTCATTCTTGCTGCACTTGGGTATTTTTTGCTTTTCATTCCTGAAAGATCAAAAATAAAAAAAGGTATACAATTAACAAATATTTCAAAACAGTTGCAACTATTGTACCAATGCAAAATTAGTAAGTTAAGAAGATAGAGTGTAAATGATAAAGCATATAACCCTCTCTTTTTTCATATTATGGGTTTATTTTAATATAAAAATAAAATATGTAAATTATGTTTGATTTATGAAACTTAATTTAAATATAACATCAAGGCAGTAATCATTTCAACAAAGAAAATACATTGAAAACCGCAATGCATTGAAATTACCAGTTACTTATAACAAAAGGTAATAAAACTGTGCGTCTAGTCACCTCAGTGACTTAAACCTTCAAACTGGAAACCAAATTTTTTTTTCATATACATAAATTTACATAAATGCAGTTTCCTAGTTTTAAAAATATGAGCTAGTGCTTGAAAATATTGTCTATCCCCATTTATAATAATAAAAGCAAGCAATGTTGGTGTCCCCCATGTGACATGTCACATATGGGACAATGTGTTTTTACTAGTTCATTTTGAAAGTAACTTATGTACAGTTATAAAAGAACACAAAATAAAAGTAGTCTTGTTATCTCCTTTACAAACAGTATTTAAATGACATTTTTTCACAAATTTAAAAACATTATCTTATGTGTCACATGCGGAACACTAAAAACAAAGGTGTTTTACTGGGTTGGTATGGGTCTCATATAAATGTAAAGCAATTTATAAATGCATAAATTTATAATATAAATTAAGACTTACCTTTGATGTAAAATTCGTTAATTTCTATGGTTTCCTGTCTGCTGAAATGATTCCTAAAAGTTTAACCTAAAATTCAAAACATGTGGCTATGGATGATGGCCATTTTGAAAGTGCTGTGTAGCCACTTCAGTAAAAAGAAGTTTCGATTTTTTAAAAGAAAAATACAATTTAAACCATTAGCTATCAACAAATAATAAAAAAAGTAGTTAAAACTAATTTTGAAATTTTAGTGCATTGGTTGACTTTTCCATGAAATGGCCCAGCAGTACACCAGCACTGCAGGCCTTCTATGGAAAAAAAATATTTTTCACATGCAGACAGAGTGTAAAGAAATGCAGCAAGTAAGCACCTTTTAATCGTGTACAGAATGATGCAATAAAGGTTGCTCGATGTGGTCACTATCATTCACTTGTAAAAGTTTATGACCCTGTAAAATGTTCTGTAACAGCCTTTCAGTACCATGAGTTGCTCCAGACGTTTGTTTTGCCGGAATTACAGAAACAACAGTGAGTTACATCTACCATTTTCGTGCAAGATGATGCTCACCCACATTTTGTACGGTCTGTCAAAGTTTTTTTGCTCCAGCATTTCACCGATGAGCGTGTTATCAGTCATTCATTTACTAATCAATGGCACATGTTCACCAGATTTCACTCCATGTGACTTCTAGTTGTGGGATCATTTAAAGAATTTGGTTTATTGTGGAAGTGTTGCTATGTTAGCAGAATCCAAGAATTCCATAACGCTGCATATGTAAAGCCTCACGGAGGATTAGTTGCGATGCGCTGTTGAACATACTGTGCATCAGCTTGAATTGTTACAAGTAAATGATGACAGCCACATTGATGAACGTCCATTACATCGTCCTGTACACAATTAACAGCTGGTTCATTGTCACATTTATTTATGGGCTGTCTGCATGTGCAAAATCTTTTTTTTCCATTGTATGCCCGCAGCGCTGGCATACTGTTATTGCTCGCACAACATTCAGTTAAAATATTTCGATGCAATAAGTGTTACTAAATGTTAAAAATATCATCCATTTTGCACATTGGTCATTTCATAGATTGCTTTTGTCATATTGTGCTAAAAATCACCCCCTAGCAGACGTTTTTGCAGTAAAAATTTTTTTTGCAGATTCCTCTTCCGCATCCTTTGGATAGTCTATATACCAATTTCTGTGTGAATCCGCAGAATGGTTCAAGCTCCAGGGTTTTCTAAATAGGATAAATTTAATTATAACCACACTGTATTTCATGATATTAAATGTAAAAGCAGCTCAAATTATTTTTTAGGCTTGGAATTTATATATTACTTTTCTTTATTTGTTTCCATATAATTACAGGACCATTCTTATGACTGGATTTGTAGAGACATATCATACTATTCCATTTATAAGTGTTATCAATAATCAATGATATATGATATTCAGCTTCGTACAAAGTGCATCTCATCAATATAAGTATTTTTACTTCCTTCATTAAATTCTTGTTTTTTCGAAAAGTTGTGTTTCCATATAATTATGCGACATACTGTATTAGCAAGGTACTGTGCAAGCTAATAGTGGCTTAGTCATGATGTGAAGTACCGGGTGATCCAAATTAAACAGGAGGTGTTTAGACCTCTCTGTAGAGAAAACTACTCTGTCAATTTCACCCAAATTTCGTACACATGCTCCCCTGAGTATGCGGTTTCGATTTCTGAAAGAAAAAAATAAGTTCATATTTCAGCCGCTAGGGAAGGAAATGGTGCTGCGGAGCAGGCAATTTATATATTACTTAACATGCGCAACATCCTCTGCCTATATAAGGAGTCGTGAAGCATTTTTTCACCATACGAGGACTCCGTCATGAAACTTACTTTACCAGATCGCGCGTTACTTGTTAAGCTCTTTTATCAATAAAATAGCAATGTTTCTGCTGTATTTAAAGAATTTTGACAGGTAAAAAGTTTACGCATAAACCCTCTGATAATTACAAATCTTCGAAAAATGATCTTGTATTTTGAAGAGACCAGAACATTCGCCGTTAAACCAGGAAGAGGCCGCAAACCAACTCGAGTGCAGCAACTTGAAGAAGTTGCAACTGCAGTAGTGGAGCAGGGAGCAGCAAGTGCACATGGTAGCAGTAGTGCACGTGCGATATCACGGGAATTGAACATGCCATATACGACAGTGTAGAGAGTTATGAGAAATGTCGTGAGATTTTATCCATATAAGATAGCCCACACTCAGCAATTGCTTTCTGGTGATAATGACGTGTGGAAAACATTTGCTTTGATGTTCATTGCTCGGATGACAGTCGATGATGTTGCCTTGGCAGATACTGTGAAGTGATGAGGCCCATTTCCACTTGAATGGCGCTGTAAACATACATAACTGCCATACTTGTTCTGACACAAATCCCCACGTTCATCAACAAATTCCGTTGCATGCTCCAAAAGTGACAGTGTGGTGTAGCTTCACCTCATCTTTTGTCATTGGTCCTTACTTCTTTGAAGAAAATATGGCCTCGGAGCCAATGACATGTTCTGTTACTGGCTCTAGATATGCATTTATGTTCTGGAACTTTGTCATTCCTTTGCTTCAACAGAGAAATTGTCCTGACACTACAATCTTCATGAAAGATTGTGCACCCCCGCACATCGCGTTGCCTGTTCAAACATTATTACGGCAAAACTTTTCGGATGACAGAGTGATGAGCAGGCCATTTTCAACATCTTGGCCGCCTCGGTCACCCGATCTTAACCCTTGTGACTTTTGGCTGTGGGGATATTTAAAGAGCTGCGTTTATAAAGGCAATGTTCAGAACGTAGCAGTCTTAAAAGACAGAATTTCGCAACATGTATCCCACCTCCAAGAGAACGAGTAACTTTCTGCCGTGGAATGTGTTGTGCATCGAATGCAATTTCTAGAGCAAAGAGACGGCGGACATACCGAGCCGTACCTGTGACGATAGTGTGGTTCCACATGTGATAGCAATAAAGTTATTGACAAATCTTTTTTTAGTCATATTTACTGTCCTACGGTATACTGCAATTTGAAGTTAATTTCATGCGATTACAATAAAGGTTATTGCATGTTAAAACACTTTTTCGTTGTTAATATTAATAAATTGCCTGCTCCGCAGCGCCATTTCCTCCCTTAGCGGGCGAAATATGAACTCATTTTTTTTCTTTCAGAAATCAAAACCGCCTACTCAGGAGAGCATGTGTACGAAATTTGGGTGAAATTAGCAAGTAGTTTTCCCAACAGAGAGGTATAAACACCTGTTTAATTTGGATCACCCTGTATATTCTATTAGAGAACACAGGGATCACTAGTGCTACTAGAGTCTTCCGCGACAGGAGTGATGTACATAGATCTTTTTCATACAATTTACACCCCTCTATGAATGCCATGTTCCCTAGTGGTGATGGTTTGTACCAACAGGATACTAACCCCCCACCCATTGAGAACAGGTAACATAGAACTTGTTCAATGAACACTTTTAGTTACAGGAAAGTCATTGGCTACCATGCTTGTTGAAATAAAACCTTTTAGGGCACCTATAAGACATTATGAAGACCTTACTACATGTCTTGCATTGACATCCAACAAATAAGCCTGAATTATGGACAGCCATAAAACATGCCTAGTTTGGTACATTATCACGATGCTTGAACACTTTATTGTAGCTATGCCATAATGAGCAGATGAAGTTAATCAAATGAAGAGAGGAGTTACAAGTTTTAGTTAGGTGTGCCTAATATTCTGGCACTTCAGTGTATTTTCTTATACATTTTAAAATGATGAATACACTGTATTTTCAATAAAAAAACAAAAGCAAGGTTTTTAAGTACAAAAAGGTTTGTGGCACAAGGTCAACAAAGGTTACACTTCACCATCACTCAAATTTTTCCAAAACATATGACCCTCTTAAGACAAAGGAAATCAACTTTCAGACTACTGTAAGCGATTAGCTGGCATTTTTGGCACTGTTGAGAGTTAAATGCTGATTAATGGTGCGTTTAATGAACTCACTACCACCACAAGACCAAACATTAAAAAAAAAAACAAGCTACAAATTACACTGTTAAATAACTGCAAAAATAAATTTATATTAAATAATTTATAATTAGTTTAAAATCTTAATTATTTCTTAATTATTACATTAAATAATTTATATTATTAAAAAAACAAAAACATGCCCCAGGGGCTTTATGTGTTGATCAGTTGGCATTAGTGTTGATCCTGAGAAGGGTAATAATATTTTACAAATGAAGAAAGGGAGCAACATTCCTATATCCCTGGTGGCTGAGCAGGTTAAGGCACTCCGGTTCATGTTGTAACGTAATTAGTAAAATTTGAGAAAGGCTATAGACACTTGGCCGAATTCATTTAAAATCACTTTTATTTCTGTATATGCAGGCAGCACGGAGAAGCTGTGAAGATGGTAGCGTATATCTTGGCGTCCAAGCCCCTCTCTGCCCTCAAGAGGAAGTTACAATCCTATACTCAGATTTTGTTCACACATTTTAAAGTCAAAGGTCAAAGTCCAGATCTGGAGAGAGTAAGGTTATGTTGGCAGTTCAGTTTATTTATAATTTGAGGGGTATGGACAGAACGGCTAACAGTAAATCTTCTTTCTGTGGCTGGTAAATGGGGGTAGGTACAATATGAAGGGTCCCTGGTTCAACTTTGAGCTGGGGTTCCTTTTCCTTCTTTACAAAAAAGGTCTTATTGAGCTTAAACATAGGTGTAAAAATATATAATAAATTTACATTTTATCACATGAATGAACTAGCAATATTCAATCTGCTTTCTGCAATTGTTGATACTTTCTTACTAATTAAAAAAAAACCACTTACTTTGTGAGCATTATAAAGGATCATCATTGTACTCGAAGCAGAACGAAACTGGTCACTGAGAGTTCTTGTGCGTTTAAAAAAGGTAGGAAACCTTCCAGATGCTAAGCTTGATCCCCTAACATTTGAACTGTTATCACCAATAATTTTATCACTTGCAGCAAAACATATATTTCCAAATGGATTGATATTTAATCCAACAGGATTGGCATGATCAGCAGGCCTTATAGCATCTTTGAAGGAATGTTGATATAATGTACAATCTTTACTAGTAGTTAACATGACATGTGGATCATTGCTCCATGAGAATCCTTAAATAAATAAGAATAAATTCCTAAGCCAATATGCTGTTTGTAGAAACATTTTAAATAATTTTTTAAAATTACAAATACAATCAAACTCAGTTAAAACAAACATCAAGGAACTAGTCATGCGTGATTGCAAGATGTTTTAGTTGATTGTCTCGATTATTTAAACATTTCGAAACCTCTCGATGGTTTTAAATCTGACTCGATCCATCGCATCACTATGTGTGGTGGAAGAGGGTATTCATTCGTTGGTTTGTTATTATAAGCTCAGTATAAGGAAAAAAATTACTTTTTAAATGAGGGTCACAGCGTTTTAATGAAAACATAATAACAATTAATTATGAAAACAATGTTTATGTAAACGTACATGCACAGATTTAAATCAATTTGAAGAAGCCGAGTTAAAAATATTTTGCTTCGCTAGTATGCAACTACCTCATAAAATTAATATTTAATCAATCTTATGGTAAATCTTCATATTCAACAAGATTAGATTACACATACATAAAAAATTTATTGAATATTCAGACTATCATTTCTATTTACTTATATATGATGTTTGGTCAATGTCTGTTTACAACGATAAAACAAAATTGTACATGTATGCTTATCAGCCATGTTTTTGAATTATGACCCATTTGTTCTTGTATTTTTACCGATGACCTTAGGTATTCCGCTTCCATCTCTTCTTTTGACTCATGCTATGTAGTTCAATTGGTCTGCGATCGCCTGAATCAGTGGTGTTTGACTAATCATCTTCAGGTCTCGTAAACGAAGTCTAGTGATTTTCACCTTGATTTCTCAAATCTTTGCTGTTCATATTCAGTCGGTGATGTTGCACTTTCCGATTCTGATTCTCAGGATGATCTGGGAGTTTTGATCATGCACAACTTGGATTTTTTAACCCACTGTCATCGCACTGTATCAAAGGCAAATCGTCATAGCTTCCTGCTAATGAAGGCTTTCTCGAGATGTGACATATATACTCTCATTCATACTTTTCAAACTTATGTATTTCCAATTCTTAAGTATGCCTCTCCAATTTGTAGTCTTTATGAGGTGGGTATCACCAAATTCCTGGAGTCTCTGCTTCATTGTTTTTCTAGAGCCTTCCATGAGCTCCATGGCTTGACTTATCGTAACTGCCTGTCTGCCTTCAACATGCATTCTATGGAATGGCACTATCTCTTGACGGACATTAAGTTGTTCTACAAACTGGTTCATGGGTTTGTTTTTTCCAACCCCAATCATCAAATGATGTGATTCCTCATCCATCATAATGATGGATGAGGAAACAAGAGGTCATTCGATGCGTGTGAGACTCCCGGTGATAAGAAGGAACTCTTGTTTCCACTTTTTTACTTTTAGAACAGGCAGAATTTGGAACTTGCTGCCAGAGGAAGTGGTTGATTGTGGCTCTTTTACTCCATTCTGTGCTGCTCTTGATAATTACGACCTGCCACATTTTTTAAGATGTTTTCCTTTTTGATTCTGTTTTATTTCTTACGTAGTGCTTTATGGCTCATATTCAGTGCATGCTTTTATTGTAACTTGCTGAGTTTTAAATTGTTTTAGAGTTTTCCCTACTATATGGTGTTTCTATGGCTCTTACTCTCAGCATGAGCATTGACTGTAACCTGCTGAGATTTAAATAAAATTATTATTATTTCAAACTTCCCTGACTTTTCCAGGTTTCCAGACCAAATCTTAATCGATTACCAGTTACTAATTACAGTAAACAACATACAATGCACTCAAATATGCGCAATCAAAATAAGTTTCAAGGCCATGAAATCAATTAATGCAAACCCCAAAGCCATTTATAACTCAATTACAGTGAATTTACAAATTCAAAAGCTGTATTAAAAAGTGTATTTCTTTACACTAAAAACTTGCATTAATTAAATATTTACAGCAACATTTTCATTCGGCCCTTTTTGTATTTATTATAAAAGAGTTTAACTATATAATCGCAAAGCTGATGCTTCATCTTCCATTCCATTTAAAATGTGTATGACTAAGGCAAAGGAGATTGGTATGATCAAAATTCCTTACAAATTAAATAATTTAGCTAAAAACACTTTTTGTTTTTCAAGTTTTAGTTACATATTTGGCAAACATTTTCTCCTGAGAAATATATAGGCTTAATAATTTTATATAAATTATATTAGTTTTGGTGCAAAAGGGTAATTTTTGGAAGAGGTTTAGTCAAAAGTACAAGTTTTTCAAATTTTTCAGTAGGTAATGTGGTATGAAAAGCACAGTTCAGGAAAATTATTTTAATAAGTTATTTATTATAACAATGAATTTTAAATTTCCCTGACTTTTCCAGGTTTTCCAGATGAGTAGACACCTGTTGAATATAAATACTATATTGTGTACTATGTTTATCATGCAGTTCTTATAACAACAAAAATAAATATATTTATAAATAACTTTAAGACTAAATGCAGCTTAAAATACTAGAGGGTTTATTTTTGAATCATTTGATGCGACGTTATACACCATAATTTACATCATTTTCTATGATCCTAATACAAAATCAGTACTAAGGTAGTAAATAGATAATTTTTAGTTATATACATATAATGAATTCAAAAATGAACTTCTTGTGTATTTACAAAAAAAAATAAATAAATACTTGTATAAATAAAGTGCAGGTCATTCGGATTTCATCAAATCAGGGTTCTTCACTATAGACTCTTTAAAACCTATATAATGATTCTATAACCATTTTGCCTGAATGTCAGAAAATGCAGCTATATCTACTCACCAAATTAACAATGATGCCATGTGTATGACAAAAGCATGCAACAGTGATTTAGCAATGTTCACGCACATGTGCAGTGTGGTTGGGCAGCTGACTTATCGCAACTGAAAATTTCGATTGATAAGTTAAAGAACAAATGAATCAGTGATTCGATTGTAAATTTGAGTCAATTGTGATTCTTTCGATAGTAAAAACATTTCGTAATTGCCCATCACTACAAGGGGTGACAGGATTTTCTTTGCTGTAGCCGTTATTCACTATACATTGGCCATTTATCTAAAGAGCATACTTTTGCATAACTGTTAATTAATGAGAATAATTTACAAATCAATCACTAATATTTTTAAGGTTTTAAGAGATTAATATTTAATAAATAAGATAGTTAAAAATTAATAAATTTTGCAATGAATGGCATATAAGAAAATGTAAATGTGTATAGAGTATATTTTATACTCATATCTATTTTTATAGTTATTAATACATGCCTGCATAAAGAACTCCTGCTTTATATCTCTAAGATAATATTTAACAATGCTTAAAGCATTAAAACCATACTATCTTTTCTGCCATTACTCAAAAAGAAACCCATTAGTGTATTAACAGCATCTCGGCCATTAAAGTAATAAGATGGTGTAGGTCTACTTGGTGAAGGAATATATTATGATTTTAATGAAATAACAAACTAAATGTTAAAGAAATCTTAAGTTTACTTTGTTAGTGTCTCATAACAAAGTTTTATTTTAAAAGTAAACAATAATGCTATAATCTTTGGATATATATCAGAGCGAAACTGAAATTAAAAAGGTGAAAACTGGTTCATTATATCTGTGATATCCTATATATATTAAACGCAACTAATCTAAATCATTTACTTGTTATAGTCACAAATTCTTTATATCTGTATTCATTATAACAGAGTTAAACCGTGTACTTAATTCTATAAGCATCTAAAACTGTTTCTTATTTTTTTTTAAATATGCCACTGTACTTTTATTAACCATACACTGATTCTGTCACAAAATGATTTGTGCCAGTACATACACATACTCCATGTATTTTTTATTAAAATAACTAGTTTAAAGCTGTTTGTACTTATCCATCTTTATATTTCAATGTTGGAAGAATGTTTTAAATATAACATAATGTGAAACCTCTAAAACCCTGTATTATCTTTGTTTGCTTTTGTTTTATGGGATGAGGGTAGCAAAGGTCATGCTGCACTAGAGTCTACAGTTTTCAGAGGAATCTGAACCTCTTAACCCGTTCGCAACCAGGGTTTCCTGGGAAAAACATCCACCACAGCCCAAGATGTTTTTCAGGATTATATGACATCAGTTGGAATATAGTTTATGTATATATATTTAGAACATTCTAAAAAAGTAAAATAAATGTAAAAAAACACAAAAAGTTTTAAAAAACAAAACGTTTAACGATGCCTTAGTAAATTGACAAAAAGCGTCTGTCACATATATGTGACATCGGGCTCTGGTAAGAAATAGTTATATCACATATATGTGATGGTTGATAACGAACGAGTTAAGGCCTAGGGAACCAGTCCCCAAAATAGGATTAGCAGTTAGCAAGTGTTCTTTTTTTTGCACAGTTGGGAGACAAGCCCAGAATAACCGGATGCTAGGAAGGCAAATACCACCACAGGACCTCCCTGTATTATAGTGGGCTGAAAAATGGCACACATTCCATAATACTATTGGGAGTCAAACCTGGATTAATGGCAAGATAGATGAATGCATTAACACTACACAACAGCAGGGCAGTGAATCTATATTTTCTAAAGGAATTTAAATGTCGCAAAACATAGAGAACCAACCACTGGACTACAGTGATCAATTAGTAAATATTTTTTTTTTTTCACTGTTGGGAATTAAACCAAGATTAACAGTACATTAGCCTGTCAATTATGAATATTATACAATAATAAAAAACGTTCACTTAAATTTTCCATTTATCATTAAGTACTAGGAATACACAAACGTTCAAACAAGAATACATGCAATGTTTTGTACTACTTGATGCTGAATGGAAAAATTTAACTGTACTTTATTATTGCATATAATATTCATAATTTTATTATTTAACCTTCCAAATTCAAAGATAATCTCTCCATAATTCAATACTGGGGAGTACACAAAATTTTCCATCAATGTGATCTTTCTTACATCAGCCAGACTATGCATACAATACGTTACAGACTAAAAGAACACCAAATTCAATTAATCCTCCATCACAGTTCACTACTGGGATGAACAAATTTTCTCAAAGCCACCATCATTCACCAACCAAGATCTCCAGTACAATTAGATTTTTTGGAAGCATTTTTTATTTACAAACACTCTGATCACATTGTAAACGATCAAAGTCCACTCAGTATTTCAGCCGAGCGTGGAAAAACCTACTTTCTGTTCTTCTCCCTCAATTTTCATATGCCACTTCACCTGCTGTAATATGTTTCACCACTGACAGATGGAGCAACAGTCAACAATAATGGCAACTTTTTAGAGAGAATGGCTCCAACTGGTAACACAACAGGCAGGTGAAATCATCAATACTTTGATGATTGTGTAGTTCCAGAACACATGTTTTTCCAGATGAGGAATGGCCAAAGTCCATCCAATATGTGTTAAAATTTGTGTAATAAAAATTTATGGTATACTTATGCATATGGTACCTGTATTTGTTATTCAGCCTATATGTGTATGTGTATACAGGGTAGTTATAATTGAAGTTTGCATGCTTAAAGCACTCGGTAGTCTGAAATAATAAGCACAATAATGATAAAATTCATATACTACTATTCAAGGGACAGGGAGAAGGGTTCTATAGAAAAAAATTTATTTCCAAAATTTGTGAACAGG
>QLNU02004193.1:0-29296 GCA_006491805.2 Dysdera silvatica | reverse complement strand
CTTTTAAGGGTTTAGAGGGTAAATAGACATTTTCAGAATTAATTGCATAATATTATACAACAAAATGCATTAATACTTTCAATTACTATGTTTTTTTAACTTACGAATATTTCTGAAATTGAAATTAATTTTACAAGTACTATATGATGTGAAAATGAGATAGACATTTTACATATAGAAATAATTAATTTAATCAAACTCCAATTTTTATAAAAAAAAACTATACTGTTGCATTGATAGTCCCTTTTAATAAAGTCCTGTTGGTGAAGTCTGATGATTACTTGAGGTTATATGATGATGTTGCACTGGATTCGGGTTGAAGAAATTAAGTTGCTGCCACAGTCGTTGTCCATGAACGTAGGGGAACATTAGATGAGGAACATTAATTGATATGGACGTCTTGAAGGGAATATACAATCACAATCTCGTCTGAAAAATTTAAAAAACAAGAGCGGCAGAATCTCGAAAAAATAAACACAACACTTAATAATATTTACACATATATTTGTACAATAGTGAGAGAGAGAGTGTGTGTGGTTTTTATTTTATTTTTTTGTTTATTTATTTATTTATTTAATTTAATTGTCCACTTATGTGCTTATGTGTGTGTTTAAATTTAATTAGTCATTTTAAAAAGAGAATTTTGAATTTTCACCCTAACATTAACTAAATATTGATCAATAAAGATTATGCATTAACGAAAATTCATTAATAATATATATAGTCATAAGGATTAGGTCATCAAGACCATCACGATTGTTCTTACCTTCATATTGAAGTTTATTTATACGCAGTCAGGTTTACTGGATGTGGAACTCCAAACGTTGGGGAAGAAAGTGGATTAATCTCTGGGCCGTTTGGGTGCACGACCTCAAATAATATTACCGCTGAATCGAAGTCCGAACAATCCAATCTTATAAATGTAATCAGTAAAGGGAACATCATTGAAGATCGTTAAAAAGTTTACTTAATCATGATTTATGGAAAAAATTAAGCCAAATTATACAGAGCATGAAGGGATGATTTCGTTATCTGCAGTTTCTAACCTCCCGAGGATGTAATATGTTTAGCCTATGTTATATATTCGCTGTCCATGGTTGTCTTGTGGACGGAGAAAGAATTTGGACACATGTAGCAAAACGAATTCAAAATCAATCCTTCACAAAAGCATAAATTCTACAATATATACAGGATAATATATTCCACATAGGACTGAGATTTTGAAAGATTGCGATGCTCCCACCATTTGCGTAGATTTTCCACCTAGACAAAAATGCCAGGCATTAATAATTTAAAACTAGTTTTAATGAAACCTAAAATTTAAAAAACAAGTTTTGTTAATTACAGGTACATGATTGCAATTGCATCGATTTCGAACGTAAAATTTTCACCGAATGGTTTTAAATTATTATCAGATATGTCCGCGGATCCGTGGTTGAAAAATTTTCACTTTAAACATAAATTAATTCATTGTGAGTTTTAATGCACGGGGATAGAAAGGGCCTAGCTGCTCTGGGCTTAGTTTTCGCGTGGAATACGAACCTAATATGAGCTAGGGCAGTGTTTTCCGAACTTTTTACCCAGTGATACACTTTTTAGGACATTCGATTTTTCGCGTCTCACTTAGCTGTAATAAGAGATTTCCAGGGGATGGGTGTGCGCCCCACCCCCGAAAAAACTTCTGGTTACGTCCTTGGCTTCTACAGAAACAGCGAATTTTTTTTTTAAATCCATTTTCAATTTGGAAAAAAAATTCTGCAAATATGCATATTTCAACTTCTTTTCTATTGATATAAATTCTACCTAAATCCCTCAATTCACCAATTCTTTGATCTTCGTTTTAAAAATTAATATTTTTGTTTTAGTTTCATTCACTTTCATATGATTACTTTTAAACCAAAGTTCATATTGCAGAAAAATGCTTTTCAGGGCTCAGCTACCATAGCCCCAGCTAGGCTATGGCTCCGGCTAGAGTCTGTGTGTGTAAATGAAAACTGACTGGTCTTTGACCGTTATTGCTTTCGTAAGACATCCGTAACTCCAACAGTAAATGTATATAATTTGATTTTTGAAGCTGGAACAAAACATATAGGATTCGCGGGTCTCGTATGACACAAATTGATTCTAAAACACATCACGTGGGAATAAAGTTATAGACTGCCCTTAGGGATTTATTCTTTATCACAATTTTATAAATATTTCACATTAAAGGGATTTGGAGATAGCTCAGTGTATGTGGCTAATATCAAAACTTGAATTTAAAATATTCATGTATATATAAAAGAGTGCTATATATATATATAATTTGGTCATACTTAATGGCAGAGCCACCGCGTGTGTAAGATGCGTCGTTTTGCAAATTTTTATTTCAGCGTCCCCCATACAATTGAATTTGCAAATTGAAATGAAATTAGTTTCAAGAAAATTTCATTTCTTTAATATACAAATCCAATATATAGTAGGTATACACGTATAATTATTTTAACTTTGTATTCAATTATTTATGCATGAAAGGATTTATCTTAATGCACTGTACAAAAAATTACTATTTATCATTTTATGAAATGATGCCCTCGCTTATGAAGTGCCATTGTGCGGGGCACAACTTGCACACCTGCACGTGGCTGCCCTGATTAATGGGGCTACGACCAGGGCCACACTTCTGCTTAGACAGAAAAGGCAGCTGCCTAGGACCCAGCTTGGCTGGGTAGCCCTGGCGTCGGAGTCTTTTTCCACTTCTTTTTTTTCCACCATAATAACAAAAATTTATACATTTTTTCAACCGTCGTAACAAATATTTATAAATAACCTGTTTTCCTCCCACGTCAATAGTTTTTGAAGTCAGTAGCAGATGATAAATTATGCACACCATAGACTATAGTATAGTCGTTAGTTCCTTTTGCAAGAGAAGGAATTTCGTTGTGTTGCAATGTAACATGTAAAACTTGTAATTAAATAGCAACGTAGTATGTATAGACCTTGGAGGCCAAAATACGTTAAATATGCAAAAAATGTAAAAGGCCTTTTAATATTACAAAAAGTGTGGGGGGTGGGGGCTGACTTCCTTAAAAGCTTATGTCCCTAGGACTCCTGAGTCGGACCTAGCTATGAACTTCTCATCCTCCCTCGCATGCACCATGGAGGTGGGGACGGTTTAACCATGTTTAATCTTTGGTGTCCCAAATTACCACAAGATTTGATATACACATCGTTAAGCTTTCCCCACCCACACGCCTCTTCTGTTAAACTGAATTCTTAAATTTGACGTTGTTCTTATATTTTCTTTGCGATTGTCTTTCTTCTTCTAATTTAGGGTTTCTCAAAAATTTTCTCACGCGTACTCTTTCATACTGCCTGACAAAGGAGGATTTACAATTTTGCCTCCTAATCGTAAATGTAACTGGAGGCATAACAGAGGTTTCAGCGCTTTTGTAAAATTCACAGTTTGACGCTCCTGGCGGTTTTTTCAATTTTTTTTTCATAAGTGTCTGTAAATTTGGCGATTTTAGGGTTTTATCTACGACAGTTCTCCGAATTTATTTACTTATTGAAAAGAGTCAAGTCATACATCTCGTTATATGCGTAACCAAGAGCTGACACAGACTTTCATTTTTTGTTTGGGCGGGGGTGAAGGACGCAATTTGCCATGGTCTTAGAATAAGAGACTTCGTTTATCATAAACGTTTGAATTTTTACCGTGAAAAGATATATTTTTGGGGTTTATGACCTCTGTGACCCCTCTCTATGTCCGCGCTTTTATGTAAACTAAGTATTGAGTAGAATTATAATGAAACACTACTTGTCTGTTATCTATTTTATGGCGTCCATACATTTTATAACATATTTTTTTAGAATGTACGCCAGCATACTCGAGCAACAGTGACGAATTTACCTATAGGCTACGTAGGCTATAACCTACTACAGAAAATTTCGCACGGCGGCAAATTTTTCGAAGAGGGGTATGCAAAGGCGAGGCTCAATTTTTTGATGGCTAGTTGAATTGATTTCGAATTGTTGTGTACAGAACAGTAAGTAAACATTAGCAAAGAGAGATCTGCCAGTGACGACGCCTCGAGATAAAACTATAAAAGCGCCAAATTTAAATACTTGTGAAAAAAAATTGAGAAACCGTCAGAAGCGTCAAACTGTGAATTTTACAAAAGCGTTAAAATCTCTATTCTGCTTCTAGTTACATTTAAGATTAGGCTGCAAAATCGTAAATCTGCCTCTGTCCGGAGGTATGAAAGAGTACGCGGGAGAAAATTTTTGAAAACCCCTGAATTAGAAGAAGAAAAAATCACAACGAACACACGAACATCATAAAATTTAAGAATTCAGTTTGACAGAACAGGAGTGAGGGTGGAGAAGGATGTGTGTTTCAAATCTTGTGGCACTTTGCGGCTGGTTAAACCCATCCCCCCCCTCCTCCATGGGCGCATGAAAAAGAGATTCATGAGGGTCATAGCCAGCTCCAGACTCAGGAGTCACAGGGCCCTAAGTAATTTAGGAATTCGGCCCCCCCCACTTTTTGTAATATTAAAAAAATCTGTTGCCTTTTGTATGTTTAACGTATTTTGACCTTCAAAGTCTACATCCAATGCGTTGCTATTTAATTACAAGTTTTACAAATTACATTGCAACACGACGAACTTTCTTTTCTGAAAAAGGGAGGAATGACCACATTATTGTCTATAGCTTCCATAATTTACCATCTGCTACGAACTTCAAAAATTGTTGAGGTGGGGTGGACGAACAGGTCATTTATACATCTTTGTTACAATGGTTGAAAAGAAAATTATAAATATTTGTTAAGATGGTGGATAAAAAGAGGGGGGGGAGAAAGACTTCTGCGCCAGTGCCCCCTGCGAGGATGGGCCCTAGACAGCTGCCTTGTCTGTCTAGTAAGAAGTGCGGCGCTGGTCTTAGCCCCCATTAAGCAGGGCCGCCGCGTGAAAGTTGTAGCCAGCACAATGACAGTTGGTACGGGAGGGCACAATTTCATGACGACAAATAGTAAGTTTTTGTACAATGATTTAAGATAATTTTTTAAATGCATAAATAACTGAATCCAGAATTTAAAAAAATTATACGTGTATCCCTATATATTGCATTTGTGTATTAAAGAAGTGGAGTTTTCTTGAAATTAATTTCATTTCAATTTGCAAATTTAATTTTATTGGGAATGCTCGAGTCAAACTTTGTAGAAAGACGCCTTTTGCATGCACGGCGGCTCTGCCATTAAGTATGAAGGTATAATATATATATAGTACTCTTTTTTATATACAGGTATATTTAAATTTAAGTTTTGATATTGTTGATATATATATAGAGTTATCACCAAGTCAATTTAGTGTGAAATATTTATAAAATTGTGATAAAGAAAAAATTCCCAGGGTCAGTTTAGAACTCTGTTCCCGCGTGATGCTTTTTAGCATCAATTTGTGTCGTACGAGGTCCGAAAATGCTATATGTTTGTCCCAGCTGCAAAAAACAAAATATATACATGCTCTGTTGTAGTTATGAATGTCTTACGAAAGCAATACATGTCGAAGACCAATCAGTTTTCTTGTACACACACAGACTGTACCCAGAGCCGTAGCCAAGCTGGGGATATAGGAGCTGAGCCCCGCAAGAAAATATTTCTCTCAAAATAAAATATTGTAGAATTTTATTTTAAATTTTTTGTTTTGTATAAAATTGTACATGACAATGGAAATTGTTCTTTGACGTTAAAAATATATTCAAAATAGCTTTCTACGGTAGATCATGTGCATATAATATTTTTTTACAGATGTTTGAATGTTCATATACTTTATATTATGGGTAGTGGAAATCATAGAAAGGTGTACTAAAATTTATAAATTTTCAGTGCAAAATTTATGTTAAGAAATATATTTACTAACGTGAGAACTATTAGTCCGCTTATATATTTAGTATTATTAAATATATTAATAAAATACATCAAAACATTCACGAATTTTAAGTACCCCCACCCTTACAAGCGTTTAACTACGGGCCTGACTCTGCCTAGTTTTAGGAAGAAAGGGGAAACCTTACTTATTATTATATCCTGCTTTGAATGCATTTAGGGCCTAAAGATGGCAGCACTAGTAAATGTGTAGTCGATGAGAAGTCTGTTCAAATATCAATAAATATCCATCACAAATGCAAGAATTATCCGTTTTAATAAAACGAAGATTGTAAACCAAAATAGTTGGCCACACAATTATTACTCCGGTAATAGAAGCTATCAACACCTATCATACTTATTCGGAAAAGCAGCACAGACAATTTTAATGACTTTCATTAAGGGCATTTCCGATTTGACACGATGTGTTAAACCATTTAATTAGGCAAAAATTGTTTTGTAATTAAGTAACAATGCACTGTAGAAATAACAGAAGAAACTAGAATCATTAAGAAAAACGTATGGGAACTAACCACTGTGATAGATTTCTAAATAGCAATGCCGGTTCTGGGTTGTTGGCCAGTAGAGTGCCACTGATGTTTCGCCGCCCGTCCTCCAAGGGCGGACGTGCCATTTTGCCGCCCCTGGAGTACCAATCAGTGGTAGGAATATAAATAGTGTAACATTCAATACACGTCGAAAACATTTATATTGATAATAAATATGTTGAAAAACCATCTCATAAATTGAAACACAAACATCAAACGATATTAACTGGTATTTAAGTATTATTCCAATAAATCAAATACAATTTTATTGATATAAATTTAAATTTTACAAAAAATTACAAACACTGTTATTTAAATGGAAGGCATGGCGTCTGGCTTCTTTCTCGGCAAAATGTCTGATTATATCATAGTATGGTATTGACTCTATTATATCAGACTCAAAACACAAAAGTTTCCTTTCCGCCCTTTTATAGCCTACTGGGAAATACGACACTGCCTCCAACGATCACCATCATGTTTTCTTCATAAGCGAATATAATAATTCAGATTTCTAAACCAACCCATTAAATGGGTCGGCCACTATACTTTTATGACTGTTCTATTAATTTAGCAAATGTGAAAATCAACCTATAAAGAAAATCTTTATTTTAATTCTGAACAAAACTTTACTGAAATGTACAAAAGTATCATACTAACATAACCACAATCTGAACCTGGTCCAATGCTTTAATGAAAACCATATTAATAGTTCATAGCGTATGTATTTAAAAAATACTTTATGTTTCAATATTCGGTGTAAGTACATTTTCCAAAAAGAGAAAATATTCTTTTAAAGTGATAACTGAGGTGTTTGGGGTCAGAATATAGCTGCACGTCTCTGCAATATTTGTATTCTAAAAAAAAGTAACAATAGCTTTAAAATGGTACAAAATCAAAAAAATTGTAAGACAATATCAATTTATAAAGAACACAAACATGCGTTATATAAATATTAATTAAGAAAAGGAAAAATGTAATTATTACAACCGTATTTTAAACTTTTTTAAATCTTTAAAAAAATAATCATTACATTATTTTTTTTATAGTTTCAAAGACAACGATTTTTAAAAATATTAAAAATTTTCGCTTTCTTCGTGAACTCCAAGTGAAATTAATCTTTGAAATATAATTGTGATTGCAATTTATTTTTCCGAATTTTGCATCGCGGCAAGCAAAAAAAAGAAGAAAAAAAACTAAGCCGCCCATTGTATATACCTAGTGTGCCAGGAATTTGCTTTTAAACTCATATAAACCGCATCTCATCTACCCGAAATTACGAATAATGTGTGTGTATAGCATGTGTATTAGGCGATATGTTATTACGATGCATGTGTATTAGGCGATATGTTATTACGATGCATGTGTATTAGGCCATTATACTATATCAAATTTGGTCAGTACAATAAAAACTAGATTACCTACAAATATACAAAGAGGATATGCATATTTTTCTAATTTTTGAAAATGAGTTTTTTAAAAATCATATTTTAATACCATGATAGTGAAGGTTTAAAAAAATTTCATTAAATGGTATGCAAAATTTGGAAAATCTCTTCACAGTAGATCACATTATACATTTCTGCCATAAAATGTCCTTGAAGGCATAAATTGGGAATTATAAAAAGTGTTACGAAATATACTTACAACTATATTTTAAGTCATAGGCCTGTTAGTATGTTTTTAACCATGAATAAAACGTTTTTAATTTTATAACTTTCTAATAACTTTCTGATACATTTATTTATTAAAGAAGACTTTTATGCTTACATAAAGATTAAAAAGAAAGAAAAAAGTTTGATATCCGTGCCCCATCAATCTGACAATTTAACCAATTCTGGGGGTGTCGATTGACACCCCCAGAATTGGCTAAATTGTCAAAATTTGCTTCCATTTGTATATTTGTAGTGTTTACCTAAACTTAATAAAACATGATCAATGATAATTTTGAAAAGCGGACAACGAAACAGAAGTTACATTCTCAAAAAATGAAATTGTGCAGTAGGATGTATAGTTGTAGGATGTAAATAAAGCCCTTGCTTCACAAAAAAGTTACAAACTAAAAGAATTCTGCCTTACCACCAATATAAGATAACCTAATACAGTGAAACGTAACACGCATTAGTACTGTCAGACATTTTCAATTCGTCATTTAATTAATCTGCTTATTTAGGTAATTTATCGGTGCTCAGTGGCAGAGATATGGGTGTCCAGGTGATCTGGACCATCCAGACCAAAAAAATGACATTAATTCTAGCTTTAAACATTTCGGTAGCATAAAAGCATGTTATATTTTCAAGGGTTGGAGCCCCCCCCCCACCACCACCCAGAACGAAAACTTGTCTACGCTGCTGTCTGGGTTACAGAGGTAGAGATAGGGGTTAGGGTACTGCTGCCCAACAATTTTCCGATGCATTCACTTTTCAAAATCTGTGCTCATAATTTTCAGTCATCAATCGCCTCCCCACCTCCTACTGTTCATCAGTTTTTATGTCCTCAAGATTTCCTCGTTTCGTAACTCTGCCTATGTTTGCCTACTTAATTTCTTAGTTTGCTATCTAATAAATTTAAATTAGTTATGATTTCATCAAACAACAATGTCAATCAATCAATCAACGTTTATTGGCGTAGTGATACCAACGCCGATGGTATGGCGTGATTAGATGGTGAAACGTTCGAAAGAAAATAAATGATTATTGATTGATTGATTGATTGATTGATTATATGTTGATTGATTGACATTGTTGTTTAATTTGATCTGCGTAGTGTTCGATTAAAATAAATAATTATGATTTGCTTAAATTTCTTACCTTTCATTTTTGCAGGAAATGCCACAGGTGGCTGTGAAGGTTAGCCAATCTTTCGTACCTGAACTCACTAGATCTTTCATTCGAATTGTATTCCAAAACCGATGCGACCAAGTGATGTACAAAGACTTTTGTTTTCATTTTCTTGTTAACGTTTACAGAGATCACTCTAACGCCAAATGTTTAGGTGCATGCTATTAGGATAGAAATTGACGTAAAATTTGTCTTCATATAGTTTTTAAAATATTTTGAATAAATGAACAGTATGGCGTCGTCAAACTATAAATGTTTCAATTGTTTGACGAGATTTAGTGATAGGTAAATATTATCGGAATCCCCATCGTTTTACAAGCAAGTGTGGTATTTTAAGTTGGACGGAGTGGATGCGCCTTCCCACAAAGGGGATTTGTAAACTATTGTATTATATTAGGCGGCCGAGATGTAGGTACGGGAAGGAGTTCTTTGTAATTTTTACGACTTAAACATATGAATAAATTACATAGAATTGTATGGGCCCATATAACTTTGTGGCTATGCATATCACAAGGGTTAATTTTAAGTTTGGTTTTCGTAATGTCTAAAATACATAGTGTTCCGTTCGTTACGATTCAGTGAAGAAAAATTACGAAACCCTGATTCGTCTAGTTGCCTCAAAATGCCCTGCTTAAACAGGCCTGGTTTTAGTCAGCACTTTTCGTTGATCACTTCTCTTTCTAAATACGCTTTTTAACAATATCGTAACCTATGCTTCAGAAGTACAAACTCAAATCTGCCAAACCGTCTGTAAGTAACGTTATATCTACAAAAACAACTACACAGCCCAACGGATGCATAGTGTGGTAACGCGTTCTCCTAGTGCGCCGCTAATCCGGGTTCGACTCCCAGCAGTGCAAAAAGAACGCTTACTCAGAGATCTCATAAAGATCGCACTGCTCACTGTAGTCCGGGGTTTGGTTCCCTAGGCCTTAAGAGGTTCGGATTCCTCGGAAAACAGTAGGTCCCGGCGCAGCATGACCACTGTAGTCTTTGAGCCGTAAAACCACAGACAGACAAAAAATATATATACATCCAATCTTCCAATATTACCCGAGTTTAACTACTCAAAGAAACTTGACGTTTCGTTTCGTCTTTTGCGAACTCAACTGCTTTTTACAATTTGAAAATGCACTGTGAAAGTCTTTGAGAAACCATTTAATCTTTCAACAGTTTCTGCGAGAAATGTTGGAGCCCAGGTGGTTCTACGATAGTTTATTCAGTGTTACGATATTTAAAATTGCTCAAAACGCAAATCTACAAATTTTGAGTTGTCACTTCTGAATCGGGGGTACGATAAGTAGCAAGTAAAAATCCATCCGCAGTTGTTTGTCGTAATGGCGGATCCAAAAGTCTTTCAAAAGCGGGAGGAGTTGTTTACGATTCCTTTTTTAGGCAAATGTCTGGTACTTTTCATTTTATTTTTCTTGTTATAATCCCCGTTCAAGTGGGGGGAGGGTCGCCTCCTTGGATCCGCCAGTGGTTTATCGTAATGAAAGCATACTGCTGCTGATCCGGCTGGTAAAAGTATTATAGAATACTTAATGATATACAGGGTGATTCACATCAACTGAAACAAAGCGAAAAGGTTAGTAAAGGACGATAAATAAGCCATATTTGGCGAAATTCCCATGTCTGCAAAGGATTCGATTTGGATGTAGAGTGAAAGTACTACTTACATCCACATCGTTTTTATGTAGGTAATTACACGAACAAAAAAACTTTTTTTTTCACACATGGTTAAAACGAGCGATCTAATAATACAGCAGAGACAAAAAAAAAGGAAAATGCCCTCCCTGGGCCTGAGTAGTGTTGCTATTTGATCAACAGAGGTATGGAAAATGATTCTTTTACCATACTGGAGGCAACTGGAAATTGTCAAGCATGCGTAATAGGTAGCACCGGATTAATGCATGAGCTTTAGAGGCTGCAACCCAGGGACCTCCGCCAGTTAGAGGGCCTCCAGATATTAGTGTGATTTGTTGTTATAGCTTATATAAAGCTGTTAAAGCTTAGAGGTCCCTATTTCATCAGGGCCCAAAAGCAAACGCTAGTAGGGAGGGACAGCTCCTACTACACTCAGGAAGGTCCGTATTTATAAATAGGCAGGTTGGGCAAGTGGATAGGGCCCCAAATTGTTAGAAACGCAAAAAGCGGCAAACCTTTTCTTTTAACTACGGTTCATCTACCGTAAAATTACGTCGTTCCGCACTTCCTGAGAAAGCGCCGTTCACACTTTTTGTCTACATCTGAAATTCTGCAAAAAAGT
Source organism: Dysdera silvatica (assembly GCA_006491805.2). NCBI lineage: Eukaryota > Metazoa > Arthropoda > Arachnida > Araneae > Dysderidae > Dysdera > Dysdera silvatica. The sequence goes on along the minus strand of QLNU02004193.1, from coordinate 17,734 downwards.
CAGTTCAATGGCTCTGCCCCCATTGAACATCGAAACGAAATAAACAATTTCGTAGTTCAATAAACTAAAATTATTTTACTAAATATCTATATTATATCTGGTAATAATGCACATAAGGTAATCATAAATGTCACCCTCTCTCCATCCTGCGCAGTTTGCGTCGCATTTGAGAGGGAGGAACGAGAGAATTTTATTTGCTTCTGCTAGTAAATTGGGAGAGGGGCATGGGCATAACTAGCTTCGAAGGCTAGAGGGGGCTAATTTTTTTCTACGGAGGTTAGCTCCATAGTTACCCCAGTGGAGGGGGCGCCAAAAACTGTTGTAGCCAGGGCGCCTCGTAACCTAAATCCGGTATTTCTAGAGGTTAAACCACCACCTTCTCAATATTTAGAATTCGAAATCCAGCAAACTTGACTGCGTATAAATTAGCTGTAGTACGAAGGCCACGATATTCATGCGGTCCCCTCCTTCATGTCCAACAGGATACGCGTGACCTGTGGGTATATGTAACCACACAAATAATGCAGGGTATGTAAATAAAAACAACACGCGCATATTAATTTTCTAAAAAAATAGGTTGATTGAATGAACAATACACAAGGTATTTTTCTGAATTGTAGTAGAAAGAAAGAAAGAAGGTCAAAATTTCAAATATTGATGATACAGAAAATTGCATTAAAAGCTTTGTTTTCCTTTAGAATCTCAATTTTTGTGCTTAGAATAATTTCAGAAAAGGACTGAAGACGTAAGCTACATTTACATGAAAATTTTCGCTATTAGAAAGATCAAAATGATGTATTTACCGATAGCAAAAAGCCTTAATCTAATTAAAGTGTTTGGAAATTCATAGCAATTTAAAACAGTGAACATTTGTTGTCAAAAGAAGTAAGCTAAATTTGTGAGTTTAATACACGGAAAGTACTCTTTCATCATTGAGTTGACGTGAACTAAATTCATATACAGTGTTAGTGAATGCGCTCGGCTGGACTCAATACACCTTCCAAATCATATCTTTCCCACATCAAAATAAATAACAATTATAATAATCTTTACAACATAATAAGGTAAACGTACTAAAAATCATTCCTAAAATACCATTTCCATGAAATAAATTTTAATTAACTAGAAACGAAATGGGTGAGCGAATCTGCTAAATCTAATTTTCAGTAGAATTCAAAATATATTGTCTAATATTATTTATGCCAATTTATATTTTATGTTGTTTGCAAATTAGTTGTGCACGGGAGAACCTGTCCATCTCGGATCTCGCGAGTATGAGGCAAATAGTTGAGACATGGGGGTTTCTGTATTTAATTTACATAATCGAAAAAAAGTTTTGAAGACAGATTTTACACTACTTTAAATTTTATTATACTAATATAAATTGCACATATATTAAAGTAATTGTTCTACATTAAGTGAAAAATGGGAAGTTTTAAGCACTAACTCATTAAACCGTATACTACAACCTAGGACACACTGCACGAAACTAAACTATAAAGCAACATAATCGCAGTTAATTTTATTTAACGGATCATGCCCATTTCAAAAGAATGTCAGCTTTGCTCTTCAGAGCCAAACTAGCAGCTATGATTGGTATAAAACCGACATGAAAATTACATTTACAGATGATGAAAGCGAACAAAACAGGCTCATTCAATACTTGAAAGAAATGCGACATTATAAAATATATGAAATAATACTTATATATTTCAGTACACAAATAAGCTGAAGCAATAGTGAAAGCATTGCATTGATAAGGCTTAGTGCGTCTAACGTACAGACAAGTTTTGGATTACATTCATCGGTATACGGCGTTGTTTGTTTATATATTAATTCATACGTTTTCCTGCGTGCAAGAAGTGTACGATCGTTGGTTTACGTTTATTTTCGCTCATTTGTCAGATGGGGCAGGTTTTGCGGAATACTCAATGTTGGAAATCATTACATAAATATACATTCATAATTATGAATTTAAGAACAATAATACATTCGACATCAAAGCAACATAAATAAGTGACTTTTCTTGCTTAAAGCTTATGGAAATAATGTCTACAAAGTATATATCAAAAACCTTATGCTTAATTAAAAAATAAACGTAAATTTAATACTATAACAGTCGATTGAATTAAATTGTAAGGTAATAATAATAATAATAATAATGTAATTAGAATTAATAATTAGAATGAAAGATGCATATAAATAGGTAAATACTTATCCAATAAACTTCCTTGGAATAAAGAAAAAAATAATCATATATTTTCAACTGCACATTAGCACATTGCCCGAAAATTCAAATCCATACGTAACGTGCACAACTAATTTCATCATTTGCAGTAACATCAAAGAACAATGTGCAGCACTTGCAATCTAACGTTTCTACTTTACTTTTTATTCATTTTGTGCACAGCAGTGTGATTGCTTAAGTTACAAAATGGTGCACCATCAAAAGATCAATGAACTTTAAATGAAGGACTTCCGATGGATATATATGCTTCGCTTTCCTTTATCTATGCCTTTCACAAAATAGTGCTACAGTCGCAATGGCGGAAAGTAATTCCCGCCATTTGGAGTAAGCTTCAGAAAATTACATTCGCAGCAGTGTCATTGCTTATGTTACTAAATGTGCACCACTAAAAGATCAATAAACATTAATGGAAGTGCTTATGATGCATGTATACGATTCACTTTCCTGTATATAAACTTTTCAGAAAATAGTACTATAATCGCAATAGTGTAACCAAAAATCAGTAATCCGAAAACGGCTCTTAAATCTGAAATAGAGATCGGCTTTAAGTTCCCTTTTGGTTCATTATTCAGCTTTCCCTTTAAACCGAGTCTAAAAATCATATTTTGCATTAGCTTTTGATAAAGCCCTGACTGATAAATACGCAAAATCATTTTATCAAAAGCTTCAACGCAGCAAAATTTTTTCCGAAATAATATTGCTTTTGGGGCTATTTTGAGACTGTCCTGCGAAATAAAAATTTCATCCTGTTGTCCAACTTCAGAAACAAGCAGTGTCAGGTACGATTTTGACCCCATTAACGCATAACCGGCCATCGTCTTTCCAATTGCATCAATGTCAGATAACGCAATACTTTCCGGATGTGCACGAAGGTGTAGACCCAACGCATTGAAAATTCCTTTCTCAGCTTGTTGCAACTCCTGTTCCAAGTAGCTACCTTTAAATATAGTAACTCTGGCCCGGCTAGATCGACAAACCTCAGAAAGTTCTTCAAATGTCTTAATTTGATGTAGCATAATAGGTGCCATGAGGAACGACAACAATAATCCAGTGAAACTAAACATTAATACTCGTAAAGGAAATGCACTCAAAATAAAAAATATTTTTGCGACACCACTGCCCAGAAAATTACCGAAACCACGGTTACCGATCAGAATTTCCATCATCGAAAGCATACGGCTCCAACCTCGTTCTCGGCTTTTCTGACGATGTCCAAAAGAAGATTGAAGAAATGAAAATACTCCAGAGCAAAGAAATAAGGAAAAGATAAATAGACTCCAAACCGTAGGTTGGAAAGGATGAACAAAAAAGAAAGTTTGTGATGCAGTTCCGGATGCTTTTATCATAAATGAGTCATAATCCACTTCATTGGGAAATGCATTGTCAGTGATTTGTGATCTTGCATATGTCAAAACTAGACTGTTGATAGCCATATCGGCTTCGTTTCTCTCAAGCATACCAATCATGCCTGTCCATTTGCCGTCTTCTGTTAAACTACCCCATTGTCCATCTTTAGGAATTACTAAATCGTATGTAAAATTCAAGGCCTTCGATAATATTTTCAGTAGTTCAAAATTTATACCATCGATACCTTCATACCCGCCATTGTCTTTTGCTCGGATTTCAAAATACTTTGTATAATTGACCGTTGCTACCCGAAGATGCATTTTGTTGCTCATATGGGAACCACCTTCTAGTGCTTACGTAACGGAACGAATGCCAAACTGGAATCTTTCTGGCTCCATGGTTATAACGTCGTTCCTCATTTAAAAACCTAATGAAGAGTTGTTAACACGTCATAAGATCGTGCAAAAACAATTGGGCCGTTTACATTAGCAGAAGTATGAGGTTTGGGCAAATGGAAATTGTTTTTCTTGAAACATTAGTCTTCACAAAATCGAAGTATAAAGACTCAGATCACGAAACCTTGCTATTATATTTTATTGTTCTTCTAAATGCAAGTTTCCGAATAAAAGCCTTCGCCTCATAATAGGAAAAGTGATGAGTAAACAATAACATATATGCGTGCATATGCTAATTTCTATTATATCTCGTTACATTAGTTACGAAGCAAATATGAGAAAGCTGGATTCAGATCTATAAATGTCAAATATTTTGTGTGCTTCGTTTTCCACTGGGATGCGCAACGACTGTCGAAGAATTTACCATTGTATCGATCGACGTTCCGTCAATGTTGAGAAATCGTCCATGTGTTCTATATAATATCGATTTTACATAATAATTCGAGTTATTTGCCATTTAGTCTTACGTTTTAACAACTGAAAATCCTAGTTTGAATAAAGCCATCCAGAATCACTGAATTACGATTATTTACGCTCAGGCTTAACCACTGTTTAACTGACTAACTGCACGAAAACTTTTTTATAGTTTTATTGACCGCAGGTGTCGGGCATCCAGAAGCGCAAGTGAAACAGACCAAATGAAGCTTACCATAATCAAATATAAATTGAAAAAGGCCTGTGCCTCTATATTGACTGATTGCCATTGCACACAAGTAATGCACAGCAAAACCTTTGAAAATTTTCTCCTATATTTAGCTGAACATGAACCTTGCTGTAATTTTTCTATAAAAATTTAACTAAGCCTGTTTTCTGCAGCTACCTTTCTGAAAACCAACATTTTCTGGCTATGATTTTCTCAAAGAAAAGTCTGACTTTTTCAAGTTCGAATGACGTGGTCCCTCTCGAATTTGACACTTCTCGAAGGATCTTTTCTTTAATTATTTTGCAAGGATTTGTTTACTTTCTCATTTTTTTTTATATTTACCCCACTTTTATATCTTCTCACTATAGATTTTGCATTTCTATTGAATTGCAAAACTAATTTGGAATAACTGAATTTGAATACCATAAAAATTGAAATTTTTTTAACGAGAAAAACCCGAAAAACAATTATCGTGAAATACCTGAGTTGATCTTGATGTGTTTACATGTATTTCATTTTAACCTGACTTTTTATTATTAAATAAAATTAAACACATTATCACAGTTAAAATAAATACGATGGTTTATAGCTATTTCGGAAGCGCGTTTAGGCTTCCTTCTTCAGAACCCTAGTTACACTAATGTGGCACACGTGCTAGAAAGACTGTCGATGCCAAATTGCTAGTCCAAAATTAGTTCGGGTAAACCAGTTATGGGTCCGTAGCCGCGTCTTTTGCTATGGGACGAATGAAGTTTCTCCAAATAGAGGACATGGAATTGAACGGAAGCTGATGGTTAACAGTAGAAGAGGAATGCGAAAGAATATGGAAGGCTTCAAAGAAATTGAGGTCGGCTGGTGAAGAAACTTTCTCTATTAGATGGGCCTTGTCGAAAGAAAATTTGTGGCCAGCTTCCCAGGCGTGTTTGGCCAAAGCAGATTTTTCCAGTTGTTGTTTACGCACGTAGGCTTCATGCTCTTTAAGCCGAAATCGAAGGGCCCGACGTGTTTGACCAATATAAACACGATTACACTGGCATGGAATGGAGTAAATTCCAAAATAATTGTAATCAGGAATAATATCCTTGAGTTTGGAATAACCGAGTTTATTGATTGGAGTAAAAGTGACCTTGAAATTAAATTTACGGAGAATGGAAGCAATTTTTGAAGAAATTCGTGGAACGAAAGGAATGCTGATAAAATTACAAGGAGAGGAATCAATCAAGAGTGTACTGCACAGCTTGGGTCTAGTGAGTTTCTTCAAAGCGTCATCAATAATGGTAGGATTGTAACCACGATCTCGAGCGATGTCACGAATATGGTTAAGTTCAATTTTAAGTAATTCTTCAGATGATGAAAACTTAAGAGCACGTGAAACCAACCAGTAGAACGTGCTTATCTTCTGGCTTTGTGGATGGGCGGAAGCAGCATGCGGCGGGAGGCTAACAGCAAAATGTTTCCGATATACGCTGGTTTGGAACCCGGACGGCGATCTATGTACCAAAACGTCCAGGAAAGGCAGTGAACCGTTGTTTTCTTCTTCCAAAGTGAATTGTATGTGAGGGTTGACGGAATTTAAGGTGGTGAGAATTGTAGAGAGATCTGAACAATCGTTTGGAAGAATAGCGAATGTGTCATCCACATATCTAATCCACAGTTTAAATGGTATGAGATTGAGAATATCCTCTTCGACATAATGCATGTAAATATCACATAAAATGGGTGAAAGAGGATTTCCCATGGCAAGGCCATCAGTTTGCGAAAATAATTGATCCCGGAAAGAAAAGCAAGTCTGTGTGATACAGATCTCAGTAAATTTGACTAATTCCTGGATTTCAGCATCAGCAAAATGAAATTCTTTCATACGAAAGATAAGAGCTTCAAGAGCTCCCTGAACGGGAACATTTGTGAAAAGGCTTTTGACATCGAACGAGACCATTTTTGAAGAAGCGAAAGAAGAAGAGGAATTTAATTTGGAAATGAATTCTGAAGAATTAAGGACAGTATAATGGTTGTTAGCCAGGAGCGGAGAAAATCTGCGAACGAGAAATTTGGCTAGGGGATGGGTTGCAGTACCGATGTTGGAGACTATGGGCCGCAATGGAATGCCGGGTTTATGAACCTTCGGGAGGCAATACAGTCTTGCGACGTTAGCAATAGAAGGAACTACGGATTTCTTCGTTTTGGGATCCAAGATGTTTGATGACCGGACTATTTTACTAACATTAGAGAGTTGAGCGGAAGATGGGTTTTTCTTGAGCGCTTTATAAGGACCTTCACTGATGAGGTTGTCGACTCCTTCAATGTATTTCTCTTTGTCCATAACCACCATCTGCCCGCCTTTGTCTGCTTTAGTGATAATCAAATTATCGTTTGAATACAAATCCCTGATCACACGTTGGTCCGAGATAGGAATGTTAGGTTTCGGCTTGGAGTTAGAGGACAAAGCTTCCGCCACCAGATGCCTCAGTACCTCTTTTTGGCCGCAGTTGATTTTGCTGAACTGTAGAGCACGCTCCACAGGAGCGATAAATCTTTTAGGATGAACGGGTTTTGAAATGCAAAAATTGGAGTTCAAAGACAGCAGGTTCAGTTGTTTTTCGGAAAGTGGGACCTTAGAAAGGTTAAGAACCGCCTTCTGAATTACTGGTGGTTGGGTGGTCGGTGGAGTATCAATAAGCTTCGAAAATTTGATTGAATGTCTGGAATGAAGGTGCGCGGAAATAACCAAACATTTTTCAAAGCTTTTCTGATCAAAAGAATTAAAATTAGATACACCTGCAGACAGTTTGAGATGGAGCGGGTACAGTTCTTCTTCGATGCGAGCCAAATTTGCCCGGACTTGCTTGATAATGGTACGCAGAATGCTTAGTTTGCAAGAAAATAGAGTCTTATTCAAACGAGAATTAGGAATTAAATTGCATTTCAGCGATATAAACTGAGGAATGACCTTATGGTTGCGACAATTTTTAAGAAATTTAAGATGTTGAAGTTGTTTACATCTTCGAATTCGGAGTTTAGAAAATCTGTTTAGATCCTGTAACCACGATGAAACGGAGAGCGACATGATAAAGGCAGTGAAAAATAATTGTAAATTACTGACCGTGCTGAAGAAATATCTTGAAAGGTCAACCAGGTTACAGGCAACACGTTTGAGTCCGGCACCGCGTAGAAGACGTGGAAAGCGTAATCCGTCAGCAGCAGCGACGAAAAGAGAATTAAACTTATTAAAACACGGCGAACAGAGTCATATCCGGCGACGAATGAATATTACCGATCTCATTATTTAAACTTGTATGGCTGGGCGTACGAAAAGGCGAAAATACTTTCAAACACGTGGTGACAGCAGCAGAGACGAAAAGAGAAATAAACTTATTAAAACACGACGAACAGAGTCATATCCGGCGACAAACGAATATTACCGATCTCATTAGTTAAACTTGCATGGCTGGGCGTTCTTATTATTAAATTAAGTAACACGCAGGCCCAAAAATGCAAATAATACGAATTTAGTTAATTATTTTAAGTTTTAGATGATTTTGAAGTTGTAATTTAGTGTTCAAGTGATATATGACAAGTATGATAAGAGTAACATATGGGTTTATGATGGAATTAGGTTTTATAGGAACACTTGAATTTTTGTGGCTGTATTGTATGTTTTTTGTACTTTTTAACATTACAGCTTTTTCTTTTTACAAGTTTGTGAAGCTTGAAAATCGGCTGAATGAAGGAAAAGTATATCCTAAATGATGATCTAAATTGCCAGTTACGTTTTATTTCCTTTAACCAGACCTGGAAAATAAATAGGTATCACTGTGTAAAAATGTGTACAAAAATTGGTGTGTGTAGCAATCTGTATGTGTTTTTGTAAAATGTATGTGTAGCCGAAAAGGTGATAGGCCTGCATTATGCGAATAAAATATAATGAAGCGCTTAATGTATATTTCATATATAATTAGCGTGCTACTTTTATCTCCAGCTTTCCAATCACGAAAACATTTCCTATGCCATGTCAGTGTATGTTAAAATCCATGAAGTTACATGGTTTAATAATAATGGAGTATTATATTAAAGTAAATTTTATTTACAGTTTAATTTTTCCAAAATATCCTGGTTTACAATGAACTCCTTCTGTGATCACTGTTCCGCAACAGAAATTCTGGCATTATTTGCATGAATATTTTATTTAGAAAATTATTTAATGTTTTGTTTACCTTTATGTACCTTCTCAATTGTTGTGGATTGGGAACTAACAACTAGGCAAAACATGAAACATCCAAGGCAGAGAGAACAGAAGATAAGGTGGTGGAAACTGAAGGAGAATGATATGAGGAAGGAATTCAAGGAAAAGGTGCTAAAAGATATAACGTTGGCGGAAGATTTACCAGAATGGTGGAAGTTTAATAGTTATATTATAAGAAAGACAGGAGAGGAGGTGCTAGGAAAAACATCTGGAAAGGGACCGCCAAATGGAAAGGAGACATGGTGGTGGAATGAAGAAGTGAAATCAGCAATAAAACATAAGAAAGAGATGAAGAAAAGATGGGACCTGACAGGTAGTGTGGAAGACAAAAAAGCATATAAATTGGCAAATAAAGAGTCAAAGAAAGCTGTGGCTATAGCAAAAGCGAAAGCGATGGAAGACGCGTATGAAGAAATGGAAAGAAAAGACGGGGAGAGGCAGTTAATAAGAATAGCTAAAGTGAGAGATAAAGGGTCAAAAGACTTTACAATGATTAGGCAGATAAAAGATGATAGAGGAGTGATAATACGGGAACAATCGTGGATTAGAGAAAGATGGAGACAATATTTTAGTAAGTTACTAAACGAAGAAAACCCAAGAGTGTTATTTGAGGATGGAACAGCGATTGAAAGAGAGGTGGGGGATATAAGCAGAAATGAAGTGGAAATAGTGCTTGGGAAAATGAAAAACGGGAAAGCAACAGGTATGGACCAGATTCCGGTAGAGGTATGGAAAAGCTTGGGGGATGAAGGAATAGATATCCTGTGGGATCTTATGAAAAAATTGTGGCAACAGGAGAAGATACCGAATGAGTGGAGAAAGAGTATTATTGTACCAATATATAAAGGTAAAGGTGATGTGCAAGAATTTGGTAACTACAGAGGAATAAAGTTGATGTCTCATTCACTGAAGATATGGGAAAGAATTGTGGAAATGGGGATTAGAAAGGAGACAGATATAATAGCTGAACAGTTTGGTTTTATGCCAGGCAGAGGAACAACGGACGCTATATTTGTACTGAGGCAGCTCATGGAACGATGTAGAGAGATGCGAGCAGAGTTACATATGATGTTCATAGATTTGGAGGAGGCATATGATAGAGTACCTAGACAAGAGATATGGAGGTGTATGAGAGAAAAGGGAGTATCGGAGAAGTATGTAAGACTTGTAAAGGAAATGTACGAAGGAGTGGAAACGCAAGTTCGGAGTAGTGTAGGTTTGACAGAAGGGTTCCCGGTAAAGGTTGGGCTGCACCAGGGTTCAGCTCTCAGTCCTTACTTATTTGATCTGATAATGGATGTTATAGTGAAAGACGTAAAGTGTAATGCACCATGGAGTATGCTGTTTGCAGATGACATTGTACTATGCGAAACATCCTGTGAAAAAGTAGAAAGGAAAACCGAGGAATGGGGGAAAGTGTTAGAGGTTTGAGGATAAGCAGAACAAAGACAGAATATGTGGTACTAAATGGAGAAGACGGAAGTAGCGTAGGTCTACAAGATGAAAGATTACCGTCGGTGCAAAAATTTAAGTATCTTGGATCGTTCATAGGCTGCGATGGAGTTTTAACCACAGAGATACAACACAGAATCCAATGTGGGTGGTTAAATTGGAGAAAGATTAGTGGAGTGCTCTGTGATAGGAAAGTAAGTAGTAGGATGAAAGGAAAATTGTATAAAACTGTAGTGAGACCTGCAACGTTATACAGGGCAGAGACTTGGCCAATTACAAGAGCGCATGAAAGGAAGATGAAAGTGGCTGAGATGAGAATGCTGAGGTGGATGAATGATGTTACAAGGAGGGATAAAATAAGGAATAACCTAATTAGAGGTACGGTCAAGGTTGGACCCATAGGAAGAAAGATACAAGAACATAGGTTAAGATGGCTTGGGCATATGGAGCAGAGCAATGAGGAATATGTGGGGAAAGGTATTGGATAAGCTGGTGGTAAGGGGAAGACCATGGTTGAGATGGAAGGATAAAGTGACGGAAGATCTGGAAGAGTATGGATGGAGTAGAGAAGAGACATTGGATAGAAGATTGTGGAAGAGAACATTAAAGGACCATAACGCCGACCCCATATAACATGGGAAATGGCAAAGCGAAAGATGATGAAGAAGATGTACCTTCTCAATACTCAACTTATTTGCGTATAAGCTTAAAAATTTTACATGACTTTTTGGTTTTGCCAGCTATTTCTAAGCCCAATTTTGAAACTCGTGAAATTGTGCAGAATTTATACAGCGATGTAGTAACGACAAGTAAAAACTTTTTATTTCATTTACATACCTTTGCCCAAATGCCTTCTCCGGTTTTTCATTTGTTTCTAATTAAACATTATTTTTAGTGAGCAGAAAGTAAATTTGTAATTTAAAAATGCATAGTTTGTTAGGTTCAGGACAAAAATGTATTCTCGGACATGTTTTTACCAAGTCTCCCTTATTTTGCTTCAATTTTAATACCTTAATCTTCCCAGAGTTTAGTCATTAACAATTTTTCTGAGCTTGGAGTCTGGGTTTTATTTCTTCCAGAGCACTCTAACTAGCAAATGACATAATCATATTTCTGTTTTAAAAACATATAATGTCTGAGAGGAAACTTTTATTTCTGTCGACAAAACCAAATACATACCTTCCTTTTTACTATACTTCTTATTTTTAAACAAATTTTTGATATGTATACACAACATAGGAGACTAATACCTTTCTGAAAACTTATCTCGAAGCACTTTATTTTTGTAAAAACCCTGAATTACTAAGCAAAATTTTTATGCATCTTATTTATTTAATACGTCTATACTTCCCAAACTATATTAAGCCTTATTATACCTGATTTAAAGTATTTACTTCCTAACACTAATTCAGGAGTGAGATTCGTAGGTTATTTCCTTTCATAAATATATAATTTTCAACTTTATTGAAAGTGTATCCTTTCCAATGGATAAAATTGCACATCATTTTCAGTTATTTTAACCACGTATAAACTTTTTAAAATTTCAGAATACAAATATATAATTCTAATGCAGTGTTACTTAACACCCTTCAATTTGTGCACATGTTAGTGTCATGTTATGTACTAACAATAATATTATGTGTGTAGTAATGTATTCGCTAGTGCGCCGTTAACCCGGGTTCGACTCCCAATAGTGCAAAGAACGGTTACTCAGAGATCTCATAAAAGATCGCACTGCTCACTGTAGTCCGGGGTTTGGTTCCCCAGGCCTTAAGAGGTTCGGATTCCTCGGAAAACTGTAGGTCCCGGCCCAGCATGACCACTGTAGTCTTTGAGGCGTAAAACCACAAACAAACATATCCTATGAAGTTCATCCATAAGGTACTTTTCCTTATATAAACACTTTAAAACTCACATATTTGGGTAAAAATTTAAATATCCCAAGCAACTTATAAATTAATATCAATACAACTTTTACTTTATCACATAGTGTTATAATTTTGTATAGTTCTCGGAGACGCGTCACTCGTACCGCGGAGTCGATTTCTATCTTTGTGTTTGGGTTTCCGGGGATTACAAAAAACTGATATTATGCTCGCGCGAGTAGTGTTGTCGAATATACAAAAAAGGGGTTTGTTGAAGTAGTTTTCAAAATCCGGCTGAGTTCCTTTATTCCAATGTTTACGTTCTTTTTATAATTAAACTATAAAACTTTCGTTAGCAGGGGTGGTTTTATTATCTACGCAGTATTACCCCCATTGAGTATGGTATGGTATATAATCATTTTACCATTGTATAGGGCAAAGCGTGAGAAACATACATTGCTGCAATAGATGAATTACAATATGAAGTCTTATACAATCATTTTTTTTTGCCACCCACGTATTAATTAGCTCAGACTAAAGCTTATTTGCTTTGGAGAAAAAGAGACGCTTTCCGCATCCTGGATTCGAACCAGGGTCCCTCCGTTTAGCCCGGAGTGTCTTGGACCGCTAGACGAATGAGGACAGGTAATAACGCTCTCTTTCTCCGTATGTAAAGGTGTTAAGGTATTATTACCCTCCGCAGGGATAACACAATTGCCAAATATGGTCTTGTGTAATTTTGGAGAAAAAGAGACGCTTTCTCCATCCTGGATTCGAACCAGGGTCCCTCCGTTCGTTGAGCTGTAATTAAAACGTGGGTGGCAAAAATTATAGTATAATAAATTTCCCCCACGAAAACTCACAAAAATCTCGCCCCGGAGGCTTTCTTGTGTTGACCATATTTGGCAATTGTGTTATCCCTGCGGAGGGTAATAATACCTTAACATCTTTACATACGGAGAAAGAGAGCGTTGTTTCCTGTCCTCATTCGTCTAGCGGTCCAAGACACTCCGGGCTAAACGGAGGGACCCTGGTTCGAATCCAGGATGGGGAAAGCGTCTCTTTTTCTCCAAAATTACATAAGCTCTAGTTTGAGCTGTAATTAATACGTGGGTGGCAAAAATTATTGTATAATAAATTCCCCCACGAAAACTCACAAAAATCTCGCCCCGGAGGCTTTCTTGTGTTGACCATATTTGGCAATTGTGTTATCCCTGTGAAGGGTAATAATACCTTAATAATATGAAATCTGTTCTTGTATAAATACATAATACATAATTTTTTTCTGAGTTATCCTATTGCGGCTAATAATAACACAGTACCTTTTCACAAAGTAATTTATAAAATTAAGCTCACCGGAAAGAAAAAAAATTCCATAGACTGATAATTTTTCAAAAAATAAAATGAAATTAAGTATTTTTACTTCATTTTCAATGCTTAGAAGAAGGAAACGAATAACTGGATAATACATAAATATGTTACATCAAAAGAAAGTTATCATAAAACGGAATCTTCTGCATTTCCGGAGATAGGAAACCATTCAATTTAAATACGTTTTAAAACAGTACAAATTATTTGTATTGGTTTGTTAGTTAATTAGAATCGCATTGATTATTTTCGATCCTTTGTGAAGACTTGTTTATTGGAAAATAGAGCACATGCTCATTTTAAGCTGCGTGACTTATTTTTTCCACTGTTACATTTGAATTGCTCTGGCATGATTAGATGCTGTTCGTGACCATATGAATTATTGAAGGCATTCAAAATATGTGAAGGAAGGAAAAGGACAATGAAATATGACTTATTGGAAAAAAAATAAGCAAAAAGAAATAGAAAGTTATAGATTACAATGCATTTTTCAAGCGCCATGTATTCACTGAATGGGACAGATAGGTAAATTGCGTAAAATATATTAGGAATTAATATTAGTAATGGCACGGATTTAAAAACAATTCCAGGTAGAGGGCACTAATTTATTTTGGAGAAACATTACTGTTCTTCCTCGGAAATTGTCTGAAATCTGAGCAAAGGAAAAGTGTTACTACTTTATGGCATTTTTGGCTACTGAGTTAGATACTAAGAAATGTTTCTATATTTTGAGTAACTAAACCATCTTGCAAATGACCATAAATCTACCCTTACATTCAGTAACGCGTGGAAGACTTTATTAAACTCAACTCGCTAATAAGCGCCCTTTTTTTTTTCTTTACAAAATTCTCCCTGCATTTTTGGGATTACAAAATAATTCCAGCAAATAGGTCGCACTGATGTTAGACAATCGAAAGTGCTAACGAAACAATACAGAGTTTCAGCAGGAGATTCCATAACAAACAGTTATTTCGACACTGGCGTAAGGTTTAAAAACACGACGTTTCGGGAGCCAACTGCTCCCTTTGTCAAGTTTTGTCAAGTGAAGGCAGAAGCAGCTGTCTCCCAAAACGTTGTGATTTTAAATCTTACGCCAGTGTCGAAATAACTGTTTGTAATCGAAAGTGCTGTGAAATGGCAACACGGCGTGCACCTGGAGTTCACCCAAGTGGATTTCCGATGAAGGAGAGCAACGTCTGGTTGAAACGCATCGATATGCTTTATCTAATAGCTAAAATTACGCTACGTATCATTGTTACTAACCACTGAGACAAATACAGGTATTGACAGAAAGATTTTGGGAGATACATGGATATATTTTGAAGTGCATATAAAACAAGATAAATATTAATTAAAGGGAGAACTTCTTAAGAATTTAAGGAGAGTGTGGAGAGGGATTCCTTGATATGATTAAGTGTTGATATTAAAGTTTGTAAAGACTTAACCTTGCTTACAATAAATATTTTAAATAAAACTTTTTTATAGTGACCCAGATTCATTCAAAATTAACATAATCCATATTTTTATCACATAACAAATTAAGTTTTTATATTGAGTATTGATGGCTGTATTCAAAATATTTGCTGGTGTCAGAGAAACAAACGACATGTACGCAACAAATAAATAAGTAAACTACATGTATACTATAAAGCTCCATGTGCCCTCTTTAGATTAACAGCTCTTTTTTTGCCACTACAGTTCATAAAGGATATTGGCCTCTACCTTCTCTATCCAAAACTTTTCTTCTCCATCCTCTCTCTCCCATTCTCATTAGGCCTTCCTTAACTCCAACTAGCTATCTTTACCTATAGGCAGAACCGTTTCTAGATGTTTTGGTGCCCTAGGTGAGATTTGAAAAATGCCGCCCCCATTCCTTTACTACCATAAATCTCTCTTTCGCCTATAGCCCCCTCTGTACCATCACCAACATCCAGTGGTACAACAATGTAAATCTTCTATTATACTTTTAATTATTAAATCCGTTAATCTCATTATATTTTGAACTTACATTAGTTATTTTGCAACATCAGCGTATTATGAATAGTAAAACAATTACTAAATACCATAATTGTTTAATTTCAATATTTTATACTTTTGAAAACCGATATATTAAGGGCTAAATATTTTAAAACACAACATTGTATTATATGACCTAAAAGGCTTAAATGTATTAGATATGAAAGAACTTGTGTGTAAAATTAAACAATGAAACACATCAAACATTTTCACATTCGTCAAAGTAAAGGCTTATTAAGTAATTGTTCCGTATGCTTTTGAAAGAAATTCGATGTTTAAATTTTTCCTCATTTATTGAATTAATTTAAAATTATTTTTTTATGATATTTTGCCGCCCTAGACGGTCGGCTACTCTGGCCTAATGGTAGAAACGGCCCTACCTATAGGGGTTCCACTTTCTTTTTCTTAGTTACTTCTCATCATCTTACCTACTCTAGTTTCCACCATTCTTTCTTCAGGTATTATTCATCGTCGTCCTTTCCCCATTTCTCTCACAAGCCCTAAGGCTCTACATAAATTGAATGTTTCATTACTTTTTTAATTTTCCATTCGTCGATTTTATTCACTACCCCTTATATATTCTGAAGTTTTCTTCTTTCCCACATCTTTAGTAATTCTTTGTTTCCGTCTGTTAAATTCTACGTCGTGGCTCCATTTACAGCTACAAGTCATATCATTATCGTATAGATGGTGAACTTTAGTTTTAAGGAGAAATACTCATAATTTAATACTTTCTCGAAACCAAAGGTGCATCTATTTCTCGCTTCTATTCTTGCTTTAATCTCTGTTCTAACCAAACACTCTTCCGTTACAATGGCCCCTAAGTATCTAAACAGATGTACTTCTTCGAAGTTACTATATTTCACTTCTTCTTCTTAGATTTTCATATCCTGAAATCTACTTTTATCTCGCGCATTGATTATACATTCACCTTGTGCGTATTGATTTCTAACCGAGTCCTTTTGCGTCATTTTTGAACTATTGGTGCGCTTCTTTAAACTTAACTGAATTACTGCTTATTAAAATCTTATCGTCTACAAAGGCTAAGGCCTTAAAGATTCTATTAAGAATTGTAACACCAGCAGGTTTACACTTATTTCTCGTATGGCTGCTTCTAGGATTAAATTAAATAACGTCGTTAAAAAAGCACCCCTTTGTTTCCTTAAGCTCCTCTCCATATATTTGAGAGCTTCCCTTGAATTCTTATTTTGACTTTGGTGTATTTTATTTTCATTATTTACTAATTGATTTGGTGCACTTTATTTTCATTGTTTACTAATTGCCTTTTGTGTACTTTGTGCACTTTATTTTCATTGTTTATTGTTTTCTTTGGTGTACGTTATTTTCATTGCTTACTGATTGCTTTGGTGTACTTTATTTTCATTGTACACTAATTGCTTTGGTATATTTCATTTTCGTTGTTTACTAATTTCTTTGGTGTATTTTATTTTCATTGTTTACTAATTGTTTTGGTGTATTTTATTTTATTGTTGTACACTAATTGCTTTGCTGTACCTTATTTTAATTGTTTACTAATTGTTCGGTGTAATTTATTTTTATTTTCACTAAACATACGCGTCTATTATACTAAACTAATAACACTGTACGGATGTCATAATTACATACGTCAAATCTTCGCAGCTCTCTTAGCGCTGGAAGAATGAGACACATTTTTTATCTAAAATACCTTAACGTAATAATTTTCCAACTTTATTTCCATAAACGAAACAGTAGGATACATTAAAAATAAACTTGTGTGTTTTAACGAGATTAAATATTACTTAAAAACACACTAGTTAGGAAGAATGTCATTGAGGGATTAACCAGATAAGTTTTTATGTATTTTTTTCAGAATCGCTTTATCTCTGTCTCATAAAAGTCGGAAAAGAAAAGGACATAGCCTTATGCTGAACTCAAACTTTAGATCATTTTTTAAAATTCCACGGATTTTTGGTTCAGTTCATGACCTTCCAATCTCTGACTTGCAAAATTTGAAAATAAAATAAAAGAACAATGCTTCACACTGAACTTGAAATTTAGATAATATTTAAAATTGTATGCGATACAAAATTGAACTTCAACGCCAATTACTTTCACTAG
>QLNU02004192.1:0-20282 GCA_006491805.2 Dysdera silvatica | reverse complement strand
TGTTAAATATACAAAATTTCATTGCAATGGGGGGTTACAACCCCATCAACACCCCCTGCGTACGCCAATGGTCCCTGCAAAGCAATAACAGTAAGTTAATATTCTTTGCCACTCGTAGAAGTACTGGAGTATGCAGAGAGGGTGAATGGAAGTCGTAACGACCATTAAGATTACATTTTGTATATATATGAATTGTATATACATATTAGAGCATACATATTGTACATACATATTGTATATACATATTGTATATACATATTGTATATAGTCATATACATATTGTATACATATTGTATATACATATTGTATATACATATTGTATATACATATTGTATATATTATATTAGACATTGTATATACATATTGTATATACATATTGTATATAAGAGACAGAGCATATACATATTGTATATACATTTTGTATATACATATAAATATATGGAATTGTAGCCCTGTAACCCCACTATGAAGTTCCTGTGTACGCTAATGCGCAGAAGACGCATGTATGGACAGTGCAGAGCAATAAAGAAAATTTTTCATACAAACAATAGTGTCTTATTATCTTCATGATTTATAGGTGATTGATATGAGCATAAGCAAAGAAAACTGATGAAGAAGAACTGTGTTCTTGTGTTTTCCCATGGATTTCCCTTGCCTATACATATATATGCAGCAGATGCTGAGGATGTGTGGGAAAGAACTATGTTGAGCAATTGTGGGATAACAATTGTATGACACAATTGATCATACCATTGGCATGACACAATTGCTCATACCATTGGCATGACACAATTGCTCATACCATTGGCATGACACAATTGCTCATACCATTTGTATGACACAATTGCTCACCGTGTCATACCAATAGTAGGTTCTGTAGTTTTTCGCATCATATACCGAAGATATAAGTATAAGCAACAAAGAGCAATCAGAGCAGCATTATGGCAACGCAATCGTCTTTCCTTGTTTACACCCATGTCTTCAGTAGATACTGAGAATGAGCAGGGATGAGCCATTTTGCCATATCAATAGTAGATTCTGCAATTTATTTTCCTCATCATCTGCCGAAGATACAAGTACCTGTATAAGCAAAAAAAAAAAAAGAAAAGAGCAATAGGGAGCAGCAGCATTTCAGTCCCTGCTCCTTATTATTGCTTTTCCGCGCCTAAAATGTTGTCTTTGATGGATGCTAAGGTTGAGCAGAAAAGAGCAATACAAAAATGAGTGAATGTGCCATGTCAATAGCAAGTTTTGTAATTTTCCTCATCTTCCGTAGAAGATAGAGTATAAAAAAATGAAGAGCAAGGGAAAGAGAGAGCATAAGCATTTTTTGCTCTCTATTGCTCTTCACCGTTTATTTCTTCATCGGGTAAAGGGGATGAGCAAGGACGGTCAACGAAAGAATCCTGCGCCATATCAACAGCAAATTCTGCTATTGCTCTCATCAACCACCGAAGATGAAGCATAAAAGAGGAAGAGCAAGAGAGAGAGAGAGAGCATCAGCATATTTTGCTCTCTATTACTCTCCATCGTTTATTTCTTCAGCAGGTAATGGGATGAGCAAGGACAATTAATGAAAGGACACCGCGCCATATCAACAGCAGATTCTGACATTGCTCTCATCAACCACCGAAGGCGTAAGTATAAGCAAAGAAGAACAACAGAGAGCAACATACCAACAGGGTTGCTTTTCCCTGATTACCTTTATGTCTTGAGGACGAACAATGAAAAGCAACTACCATATTAACGGAAAGTTTTGCAATTTTCCTCATTGTTTCTAAAGGACATAACTGTGGGAAAGGAAGGTGTACAGGAGCAATTGTCCTTAACAATTATAGATGGTTCTCGTGGTAGCAGGACATGATGGTGCTCTTTAAACATCACAAATTACCACAAAACCGCAACATGGTTTCTTCACAGCCTATTTCAGCATCGTTGCACAACGCAGTCGCTGTTGTGTAAAAACCACAATAAAAACTTCGATTATAAACTCGTATTTTCCAATGTTGTTTGCAAATTGGGAAACAGCACGGACCATTAACGCAAAAATAGTTTATTGACCACCCATTCTGGATATTTAGTTAAAAGTCTTATCCTTTCTATTTTACTGTGGACCTTACGGCTATAATTCTTTTAGCCTGTAGGGTTATATAAACAGCTCAACTATAATTTCACATAGAGAGGGATTCTCCATATCGAACACTTCATTCCATTTTAACCTTTTAAAGCGACCAGAAATTTCTATAAAAATCCCATTTAATATGAAAATAATATTATCACGTTCTCCTTCTTTTTACTGCCTGGTCAAACCAATTGTTCATATTTGCCTCCAGCTTAGGAGACACATTACCCTCCTTAGGAGGCACTACCCTCCGCCCGGCAAGTGGAAGGTCGTGGGTTCAGGTCCCGCCGAAAGCAGAAATATTTATTTTCTTTCGAACGTTTCACCATCTAATCACGCCATACCATCGGCGTTGGTATCACTACGCCAATAAACGTTGATTGATTGACATTGTTGTTTGATTTAATCTGCGTAGTGTTCGATTTATATAAAATAAATACATATGCTGCAACGGGCATTTCGATCAATTTAATACCAGTCTCTTTGCAATTTGGTTTAAATAGTAGTCCATGTACTACACCATTCTGCGAAATAACTGGCAACAGTATATATACGTTCGTAAAGAGATTATATATTGTCCTTCGTAGCTCAGTGGGTAGAGCCTCCGCCCGGCAAGTGGAAGGTCGTGGGTTCAGGTCCCACCGAAGGCAGAAATATTTATTTTCTTTCGAACGTTTCACCATCTAATCACGCCATACCATCGGCGCTGGTATCACTACGCCAATAAACGTTGATTGTTTGACATTGTTGTTTGATGTTACCACTGTTAAGACATTTGGTAAAGAATTTTGCAAGTATGTCTTCTACATATTCTCCAGCTTCTTTTAGGATATCTAATGTAATACCATCATCACCAGGGGCTCTTCCTTTCTTCATATTTTTTATTGCAAATGAAACTTCTTCTTTTAAGATTTTAGGAGCTGTTCCTTCGACTATTTCGGCGTCTTCGTTTAATCCACTGTTACTTTCGTATAGATTTTTGTAGAATTCTTCAACTCTTCTAAGTATTTCTTCCCTATTTCTTGTTACGGTGCCATCCTCTCCTTTTAATGCAATGATGTGTTTCTTCCCAACAGATAAACTTCCTTTAACAACCCTAAGGCTCTTGTCATTTTCAATGGCTTTCCTTACATATACATACATATATATATATATATATACGTAGTTATAGTTCTGTAACCTCCCCCTTCCTTTTAAAGTTTATGCTTTCGCTAATGCCGATATCAGTTATTGTATATTAAGAATATTAATAATATTAAAATTACAAGTAACGTATTTCATTGTCCAGCCTACCTGGATTCTGCGACCAGCTCTTCGTAATGGATAATGTGAGAAAGAGAGAGAATAGCCGCCTGCTACAGTGCTCAATTGTCCAATAGTCAAGGCATTGGTTGCGATGGTTACCCCAAAATCGCAAGTTCAAATCCAATCGGAGTGTGTTGAATTTGTACATGCAGTGGAACCTGGTAAAGTGACCACTTGGTAAATCGACCACCTGAAGAAAGTAACCACTTTTTACAAGGGAGAATTTGTAGGGACTTATTCACGCCTATACCTAAGTCTGTCATGTCTGTCATGTACCACCTGTCTAAAATGATCATTGTGGTCTGTTCCCAAAAGTGGTCGCTTTATGCAGGTTCTGCTGTATATATATATATATATAACCTGAAACATAGGTTTTAGTATGAACTATATAAAAGTGGAGTGTCCGAAACTTAATCTGATTAATAACGACTGCTGCACATTCCTTAACACTTACTCGGAACGACCGTGAGCAAGGATGACCGCTTTAGAGAAGCGATTACAACGATTGAGGATATCTGCCTTGGCTACCGCATCCTTTTCTCCAAATTTAGCAGAAATACAATGTCATTTGCCATTTGACATTGGCAGGCACCGTGAATCAGAGGTCAATTGCAGAAATGGTTTTCCTCTCTCCTTAAAAGTTCAAGCCGTCTCTGCCACATTCCTTGCCTCTTAAATGTGGCTGCAAAGACCATTAGCACGACCTACATCGAAACGAAAAATAAACATGGTAAAAGGGCGAAATGCGCTCAGTAAGATCAGCAAGATTACCATCAAATCCGACCTCAGTGACTGGATATCACCTTGCCATTGCAGAGTCGAGGAGATCGAAATGAAGTGTCCATGGGCCTATGATAAAAGCGTGCCCAACGCATTTGGACCAGCCACGCGTTCGTCAACGATAGATAACGCGTGGGGGGCACAAATGATTCGCAGCACCCCACTCGACGTGTCTGTTTCCTCTTCCAGAAATAAAAATGTTCCTGTCCTCTATACTTAGCAGAGGACCATATAATCTTCTCTTTTCACATCTTCTTCTTCTTCTTCTTTGCCAACCCTTTTGGAAATTTCATTTTTTTTTTTTTTTTTAATAATGGTCTGGTGGCTAGATGATGGCTGCGAGAGTGGAAACAGGTCTCTTAACATGCTTCAGCTCAAAATAACGGTTCTGGGAGGTTGGAATGTATGAATGGCATTTTGTTTTGAAGATAGAAATATTTTTTTCCTTAGCAATTATCGTTTTCTAGATTTTTTTTGTGAAAAACGTTGATTTTTTTTCAAGTTACATAAAGTTGACCATTCAGTCAATGACACGGACGAAAACGTTATGAACGGTCATCGTTTCATTCAATTTTAAGTCGACTCATTTAAACATAAGATTGACATAACGCTACGTAAAATACATTGAATATTAATATCAACGGTAAATAGATAGATAGATAGATAGATAGATAGATAGATAGATAGATAGATAGATAGATAGATAGATAGATAGATAGATAGATAGACAGTTAATTTAAATAAGATATAGAATTGGGGAGGTGGTCGTTTAAGGTGGTACTATGATATCCCAAACAGGGATCACAGCTACAGAGCGTCATTTGGGTCGAACGAATCAACGCGTTTCGGGAAGATATCACTATCTCTCGCTAGAAACGGGAGTGAACTCTAAGTTACCATAGAGTATGTGTTGCCATTTCAAGTTATTGTTCGTTTTCTGGAGCAGCGACCCCTATTGGCGCATAATATTTGAAGCAGGGAAACGAAGAGAATATGAGAAGAGGTGGGGGGGCTGTATTTCCCACAAATTATTGCGTAGAGTTCAATATTGCCTTCCGCGCAACACTGAAAGAAGGCGTCGACCGATGATCAATGACGATCGTTCGCTTACAGAGAGAAAGAAAATTTTACGAAAATAAATTTCAACTTATTATTATCATCTTTTTAAATAAAATCCAGTGATATAATTCTTTAAAAATTTATATTTTCCTGAGGAATATTATCTGACGGAGGAACAAAAGGTGGGGGTGGGGTCTTTCTTGGGAAAGTAATACTTTCATTTTATTTATTCGCCGGTCAAATTAAGAGACAGTTTGGTCTATTATGATCTGCGTGAAAAAAAAAATCATAGCAAAATTATGCAGTATAGCAAAATTATACAGTAAAATTACACAGCAAAATTATACATGGCAAAATTATACAGTAGAACCTCCATAACGGACACACCTGAACAGCGGACACTTTCCAAATTCCCAGTCCAAATACTTGTTATATTCTAACCTTCCCGGATAGCGAAAACTTCCGAATAGCAAGCATATTCTCAAGTCCCAAGGTGTCTGCTATTCAGAGGCTTTTAATATAGTTTTCCACCTGGTTTATTATGTCAATTCAGGACGTCAAGTAAAATTATGGTTTGTCGGATTTATTTATTATATTTTGTCAGTTTTCAGTGATTATGGATAGTACGATTCTATTTTTTAGAGTTATCGGAGTTTAGTTATTGTGATCTGTTGGATTTCGATTATTATGATTTGTCAGATTTCAGTTATTATGAATAGTCCGATTTTATTTAGTGTGAGTTATCAAAGTTTAGTTATCGTGATTTGTCGGATTTGTCAGATTTTAGTTATTATGAATAGTCCGATTCTATGTACTGTGAGTTATCAGAGTTCAGTTAATGTGATCTGGCGGATTTTGATTATTATGATTTGTCAGATTTTAATTGCTATGAATTGTCCGATTTTATTTATTGTGAGTCATCAGAGTTTAGTTATTGTGATTTGTCGGATTTGTCAGATTTTAGTTATTATGAATAGTCCGATTCTGTTTATTGTGAGTTATCAGAGTTTAGTTAATATGATCTGTCGGATTTTGATTATTATGATTTGTCAGATTTCAGTTACTATGAATAGTCCGATTTTATTTATTGTGAGTCATCAGAGTTTGGTTATTGTGATTGGTCGGATTTTTTGGTTATTACGATTTGTCATATTTTAGTTAATATGATTTGTCAGTTTTTGTTTTTTTTTAATAATTTGTCAAATTTGTTTTTGATTTCAGGAAAAATAATCATAAACATCGTTTTAATTAATGGCGACAACAACCTCTTTAAACGATTCACGCTTCTGCAGCATTGTGAGTGGTCGCTTAGGCAAGTTTCACCATATAGATTAACAGGGCTAAACGGATATGTACTTTGAAACTTGGTTCCCCAACCACCTTTGAAACCATCCTAAGATTTCTTAGCTGCTGGAATCGAATGACCAATGCTCCGTTCGCTTTTGATGCCACTGTACAGTCCGGAGGATAGGTGGTTGACTTAAAGGAGTTTCACTCTATTTGCTTTTACACGCAAAATGCATCTTCCAGCGCAGAAAACAAGCTTAATCTCACCACGTCCAGGATTCTTTCATGCCGTGTTTCAATCGCGCCTCGATCGTGTATGACAGGGAGGTAATTAATAAATCAAAAGATACTACAAAGAACTAACTCCAAGGTAAAAACCTCTGAATTGGGACCGCCTGGTATAAAGGACAGAAAACAATCATCTGATATTTATTCTCCATTGTTTACCGAGAAAGGGGGCTCGGACGGAGCGGAATCGGTTTCGGACCATGGAACAGTTTCGTTAGTTTATCGCGAATCGTTGACAGAGTGATGAATTATTACAGAAATTTTCTCAACTTCAACAAACCAAGGAAAACATTTTTCACTTCGCTTTTCTGCCGATATGTGTCTCAGCCGCTGCAAAAACCGGTTTGAAAACAATGTACCGAAGCATGCGAAAAGCATATCTTGGTGCATATCATGCCCGCGCTGCTAACATGGATAAGTAGTCACACCCAGCCTGCCCTGTCTATAGCAGGTAGATAAATATGCGCGTTGCTGTAGGCCAGGGAAGAAGAAGAAGAAAAATTATACGCAGGGGCAGCGTGGGGGGGACTCCGGCGACGCAGGGGCGGACCCAGCAGTTATAAAATCGCGATTAATCAAGTCGATTGAATTATACAAATCATCTGGTGGTAAAAAAAATACACGAAAATCAAACCTTGACCCGTCTAAAAAAATCGAAATGTAGGATCTGGCTATCCTCGTTCCTGAACTGATGTAGAAATAAGATAACGCTGAAGGGGCTATCATCAATCACGTTTGGGAATGAGCGTCACGTGATAGGGGTTGGATAAGGTGGCCAAGTAAACGATCGGGTGGACGCCATGCAATTTTGGCTACGGACCCCGTCACATCCCGTTCTTTGCTACCGGATCGAGAATTTCTCTGATGGTTTTTTTTTGTTTTTACATTGAATAATTTGCTGAGACATAATTCCATTTCAAGACATTTCTCCGGTTAAAGATATATCCGAGATTTGAATTACAGGAGGAGGGAATGCGTAGGGTGAAAATGGCATAAATTGAGGGATTATTTTTTCCCTACTCTCAGGTCTAATAATAGAAATCTTTGAGAAAAATTTTCTGTGGCTTTGAAGCAAAATCTTTACCACCAATTTTCAGAAGTCAGTTTTCCTTTGAGGGAAAAAAATATTGAATTTAGTTTAAAATCACGAAGTTAAAAAATTTAGAAAAAAAATGCAGAATAATGAGACATAATGCGACAATGTTCTAATATTTCAATTTTGCATTGGGTCTAAGCGATCTAATTTTGCAGAGCAGTTATTGAAACAACTTTCCAATATCTAAAACTGCTTTTCGCTGAGACCAAAACGAATTTTTCGTCCCAGTCTTCTCGTTTTTCGTCCCGTGGCAAAAATGGAAAAACCGTGGGACCAGAAGCTCCAACAAAATTACCTCTTTTATTAAACGAATTTTATCTATAATTCTCCGAAGGCAATGGGAGTGGGCAAAGGAAACACTTCCCCACCGGCAGCGAAAATAAATATAAATTGATATATATCGCCTGGTTTATTTCTAGTCTTACATTTTTTCTACCGAGGATAGTTAATTACAAATTATTAATCGGTAAATTGTTAGTTAAGTCGTTATTGGTAAATCATCGTTGTTAATCTATGTAAGACGTTATAATCAGAGCCGGGAACAGGATTTACGGACCCCCCGACAGTTTAGGTGAAGTTAGGCGTCCCCTTCACAACGAACTATACTTAATAACAAATTGCGTTTTATTATAAAAGTTTCGTACCAGGCCATTAGGATCCAGGTTCCCTAGGCATTTGCCTCCTTTGCACCCCCATCATCTCCGTCCCTGCTTATATTAACAAATCATCAGCAGCATATTCCAATATAACGAATATTATTGCAAACTTTCGTTGACAAAGCAAAGTTAGTGTGGCATAACCTTGCGCCATAAAACCAGCTGACTAACAATCCAATCAATGTAAGGATATCTGCTGGTGAATACTTAAAGTAGTTTTATATACACGTCTTCCGAATATTTTTATATTATAATATTATATTAAATATTAATATTTTATATTAATATTTTAATATATTGGAGATTCAGGCCGTAGCTAGATGCTTATTACGGGGTGGAAGCTACACATGGGACTTAAAATCGTAAATGTTTTGATGTATTTTATCACTATATTTAAGATTAATAAATATATAAGCAGTCTAATGTGTTTAACGTTAATAAATAAATTTCTTAATGTAATTTTTGCATCAAAAACTTATGAATTTTAATTTACCTCGCTATAATTTCCCCTATTCTTATTTTAAAGTACAGTGAGATTTGTTTATAACGAGCGCCGCTTATAACGACCAACCGCATATAACGACGGAATTTTTACAAGAAGTTTGGTTTGCTATTCTACTCCATACTAAATATATCGGTTATAACGACATCGTATATAACAACGAAACCTGATATAACGACGACGATTTTGTAATCTACATAGATTCTAAATAGAGAAATTCGTATCGGATATAACGACGCAACTCGACAGTCATAAATCAGAACCACGTGGGCTAGTTATTAAAATTTAAAGTTAGTTACCAAAATGTGTTATTCTAATCTTGTTTATTTACAAATGTCCGAGAAATTTTTATTACTGCTAAACCTGAATATTGAAGATAATTAACTTAAAAAAATTGATTTATTAATTGAATATCAACGAGGATGATATTCTTAAGGGTCTCATTCTTTTTTTTAGGTGTAGGGCCCATAAATCTCTTAAACCGGCACTGTTCTTAAGTCATTAGTATAATATAATAAATACTAGACATTGCACTTGTTTTCTACATTATATACTTTAGTAGTATTTTCTACAATCTTTTCAATTTAAAAACTAAGAAAGTACTATGTACTTAGTTTGGCTATAACGTAATATAAACTGAAATCAAATTCATTATAATTAATATATTTTTATTTAATTTCGAAACCAAACAGTTTAATACCTTTTACTGTTAAAATTACATAAAATTTTAGAGTGCATTATTATAGGCTACTGTGATTTTAAAAATATTTGTTTATAACGACTACTGGTTATAACGACCGAATTTGCACGGTTCCTTGGAGGACGTTATAACCGATTTTTACTGTATATGAGTCTCAAACTTTTGGGAAAAAACATTATATTCACGAGATCTACAATAGAAAGCTATTTTAAATACATGTTTAACGTTAAAGAACAATTTCCATTATCACATACAATTTTGTATGCAAAACAAAAGTTTTGAAATAAAATTCTACAATATTTGATTTTTGAGAAAAAATATTTCCCAGGGGAGGGGCTGATAATATTTCCAGGGAGTCCCAGCCCCCCAGCCTGGCTACGGCTCTGATGTTAACTAACCTTTGGGCTCCCAGGCTTTATATAAAACTCCGGAATTTATTTTAAAGATTTGTGACGTTTATCAAAATTACTTCTACTACACGGTCCTGGAAAAATTTTTACAATCAGAACACATCAGTCAGCAGAGCATCTTTCCCAACATGTTTAGCTGTACAAATACGGCATCGCCTTTGGGGACGTTCCTTTTGACCTGTGCTTGAAATCTGATTGATTGATTGTTTGGCTTTTTTATGGCGCAAGAGCATCTGGGCTATACTGCGCCAAACTTGAAATCTGAACAAGCTGATGTAGATTTTTAGTTTCGTCACCATCATAAAACATTTGTTCATGACTCTCATTACACTTTATAAGTATTCATTCCGAAAAATTTATAATAAAACCTTTGAACACAACATATCGACCACCAGCATTCCTATGAATGACATGACCATTCAAAAACATTCCAGGAGTCACGTGCACACCAAACTTTTTAAACCCCGTGTGCGATTTGCGAGCTAGATTTTATGATTGCTGTAACTGATCGACATGGTCAACAGATCCCATCATGAAGTTGTAATTTTCAACATGTAATAGTTTGTAAAGAAATTCTTGCTTTCCACCACAGTCGAGTGAACTACGCATGAGATGTACGTTCTGGTCGCTGATTACTGAAATGAGAGGACGTACTGGAATTGGGGGGTCAAAGGGTTAAACACTAGCGTGGGTAGGGGAGTGTTGATGGGGGGGTTGTAACCCCCCCGTTGTAATGAAATTTTGCATATTTAACATAAGAATATGTGTGAGTTGTAGCTCTGTAACCCCCATTAAGCCTAGACTCCTTTCGAACTTTCTGCGTACGCCTATAGGGTTAAATTTTAAAAGAAAAATTTAAGGCGCAATTTATGGACGGCGCCGCTAAGAAAACAATATGCAGTAAAATTCCTCTTAAGGGACATTTCCGGATAGCGGACGCCTCTATTTAACGGACACTTTTTGAATTCTCAATCTCAATGTTCATTATCCTCTTAACCTTCACGAATAGCGCACGGAGACTCGAATTAAAACGTTTCAGCTATTCAAAGATTTTACTGCATAGTGAGCAAAGTTTGTTATTGCATAGTTATAGAAATTTCACATGGAATATGACCATTATTAAATTATTACTAGTTAAAACCACCATTAGTTAATGGAACACAGCCAGTAATTAGCGAAGTGTATAGCCATTAATTGATTTTTTGGCTGGAAAAAGGCTGTTGAATAAAAATTAATTCGGCGTAAATTGTTCGCCATTAATTCGGCAACCATTAAATAGTAGAATATTATCAGTCCCCTTAGTATGAAACGCATACATTATACGGGTAAGAGCAGGCGACGTAGAAAACAGTGCTTCATGTAGAGTGTTTGTAGAGTTAATGTGACGTGTGTAATCGCCCCTAATAATTATACAGTTCGCACAGTGATTTGTACTGCTGATTGCGAGACTGTTACACTTTTACGTTTCTATATTGATACACAGTGTACTGTTTTTATTGATACACAGTGTAGTGTTTCTATTGATGCACAGCGTACTGTTTATATTGATTCACGGCGTACTATTTATCTTGATACACAGTGTACTGTTTGTATTGCTACACAGTGTACTGTTTATATTGATGCACAGTGTACTGTTTATATTGGTACACGGTATATTGTTTATATTGGTACATGGTATATTGTTTATATTAGTACATGGTGTGCTGTTTATATTGATGCACGCAGTGTACTGTTTCTACGGATACACAGTGTTCTGTTTCTACGGATACACAGTGTTCTGTTTCTACGGATACACAGTGTACTGTTTCTACTGATATACAGTGTTCTGTTTCTACAGCTGCAGAGTGTACTGTTATATAGGTACACAGTGTACTGTTTATATTGATATACAGTGTAATGTTTATATCAATGCAAAGTGTACTGTTTGTATTGATACACAGTGTACTGTTTATATTGATACACAATGTACTGTTTATATTGATACACAGTGTACTGTTCATATTGATGCACAGTGTACTGTTCATATTGATGCACAATGTATTATTTATATCGATGCACAGTGTATTATTTATATCGATGCACAGTTCACTGTTTCTATTGGTGCACAGTGTATTGTTTGTATTGACGCACAGTGTACTGTTTGAATTACACAGTGCACTGTTTATATTCATACACAGTACGTACTAGATTGATACACAGTGAAATTTGCCTATGACGTTGCCTTTTCCCTATCCCTTGGGTACCACAATAAACAGGTTTCACTGTATTTATATATACTATCTGAATTTAATTTTACCTTCTTTATATTTTATGTTTTAAGTTGTTTATTAATATAACATAATGAAAGGTTTGTTTTATTTATTTATTTATTTATTTATTTATTTAATTTTTTATAAATCCATGGTTTTTAAAAACTTTTAGGGTTGACGATCAACATTTATTTAACTTCCTCTTATTTTAATGTAAAATCCACTTGCTTTGTTTGTGAAAAATATTTCTATATAATAATATCCAATTATTTCTATTAATTACACGAGGGCTAGGATTGCCAAATGACCTACAATCGGAACAGTTGTCCTACAATTGCACAAATACATGTCCTACATTTGGGTTTAAATGCCCTGTTTTAAGAACTGTGAGCATTTCCAATTTAAAGATGCAAGATACTATTACCCTTCTCAGGAATAAAACAATTACCAAATAATGGTCAATACACAAAGCCTCAAATGAGGGACCCTGGTTCGACTCCAGGATAGGGACGGCGTCTCTTTTTTTCCCTAAACAAAAAAAAAAAGAGTTCTAGCTTGAGCATATCCGTGTATGTCAAAATATTAAGTATAATTTCCAATTTAAATATGCACAAGATTTTTGACGGAAACGGCTTCTGTGGGCGACAAGTTAAAATATATTTCAACTACATCTGGTTTAAAATTTGATTAACAAACAATTTATATGAGATTTTATCTTTCATTTTAAGCATACTTGCTTCTCCAATCACATATCATGCACTACGCTTTCTCTCCGTGAAAAAGGAAAAGAAAAAAGAAAGGAAGAAAGAAAGAAAGAAAGAAAGAAAGAAAGAAAGAAAGAAAGAAAGAAAGAAAGAAAGAAGGGCAGGCAGGCGTCTTCTTACTTTTTGAATGATCTTCAGAGAAACCCTTTGATTCGGTTATAACGGACATCAAGCGACCTGAGAATTCTCCTCGCTATAAGCGTTATTCGGTAAAATAACTATATAAACTGTTTATCAAAACATCATACTTTTATATAACCTATAATAGTTAATACACATAATATATAAATTAATAATATACTCTCAACCAAATCCTTCCTTATTTTGGTGTTAAAAGAGATTAACGTTTAATACAGTTGCTTGCTACACTTTATCTTAACTGTATGAACAAAGGAATATAGAGACCTTAATCGGGGCAAAAATTTTGCTACTGGACCAAGTATAAGAAAAAGATTCATCGACGTTTCCGAGAACTACAGCTCATATCGAGCAAGTCTATTATCAAAGTTCTAGGCTGTATAGTAGAGTGGCAGCAGGCATACGTTTTCATTGAGAGAAAGTTCAGACTCTGAAATCTGGTTATTCTGAGCGTTTCACAGTGAACGCCTTGTTTTGAAATTTATTTTAAATAAATTTTTATATAAATTACAAATAAAAAAAATATATAAATTTTTTATATAAATTTCCTTCCATGCTAAATTACATTTTGGTGCAAGAAGGAAAGCATAACAAAACAAATGAATGTTATCACTCTAGCTCCCTTTATGATAAGTACTTGGCCATTTTATTTTTGATTTTCTATTAAATAAATTTTTAATTTTCTTTTAAATTCACTTTCTCTTTCACAATTTTTATATGATCTAGTAATTTGTCCCATTTATCAATTCTATAATAGTTTATATTATTTTTTCCCATGCTTGTTCTTATGTTTTCTGTTTTTAAAGTGTTCTCTGAGCTTGAATTTCTTGTATTTGTATTTTTGTCTATATTTATAGTTTCGTCATATTTATCTGTTGTAATTCCTAAATATATCATTATAAATATTTTGTATGTGTTTACTTCTATATTCATTATATTATTTTCTATTTTTATTTGTTTTATAATTTCTGTTAGTTTTATATCCTATTCTTTTTAATAATCTATCAATTATTGATTGTAATTTTTTAAAATTTACTTTGTGTACTTTACCCCACACACCATTTCAGGAAATTAACAAAAATCCTAAAGTCTTTGAATATAAAGGTAAAAATAAAATTCAAGGGAGTAAAAATGCCTCGTTGCATCCGTGAAATTGTTCGTTATATCCGATAAATTCCATATACGTTATACATTAAACCAAACTAACCGAAATCATTTATCCGTTTTAATAGTGAATTTGATATATCTGTGTCCGCTGTAAGCGATATTTCATCTGGATATGTAAAATCCACCGCTCCCTGGAATCCACCAAAACTATAAATATGAAATATCAGTTCACCTTTTTATTAAAGATAAAACATTCTCCTTAAAACTTATACTTTTACGATACTCGAAAAGTATTTTACATTTTCTTCGTCACCAGAATAAAAAGTTGCTTTCTCTGCCCATATTCACCGTAACGTTTTCGCCCCTATTCGCATTAAGACTCATTCATATTAAAATTTATGCCAGCACAATCGTAGAGGGCGGCTACTGGGGCTTTTTGATCGGATGGTGTTTCTTTTATGATGAGAGCTATAGACATCTCTTAGGAAACGGGGATTGCTGATGGAGTAGGGGAGCAAGAGGCGCAAGAGGAGGAGGAGGAGAGGGACTCTAAGAGGAAACCCTCAACGACCGCTGAATGCGCGCCTCTCAATGTGAGACGGAAATATCCATAAAAGAGGTCCCGGACTCCCGTCCATTCCGGAATTTCCTGTTTCTCTCTCTTTCTCCTTTCAGAGTGGTCGATCTCCAGTTAAGAGTTAGAGGGGCTTATCCAGTTTTGGCACCTTTGTACCCTCGTCTTGGTGAATTTGGCGTCTAAATCGCTGGGAAATCTTAGCCATTTTAAGAGGTTGCTGCGGAAAAAGGATGGTCAAAGAAGAAGTTTTATTGAAGTAATGCTTGTGTTGATACGATTTTATAAAATGAAAGAATTAAAAAATGTGTAGTTTCAATACTTAAATCTCCATTTTAATATTTAAAATAATTTGAAAGACGAAAATAAAATATCCAGGTTGTTACAGAAATGCCGTTCCACCATTATTAAAGCAAGCTTTTTTCAAAGTAAAAAAGTTCGTTGATACATTGTTTTATAGATTTTGAATGCGCTATCTTTTTACGTCATGGAGAATCTCGTAAAAAGTATGGAAAGTGTGTTAAAAAATACAAAATTTACTTTTTCACTCTTATTTCAAATTTCATCCCATGTATTATCATATAATTCTGGTTCTAACTTCATTAAAACATATTTTCTACTGCAAATAAAACTGGAGATATCTTGAGTTGAATTTTAACAAATATATCAAATCGCATAGCTTCTCCTGACTAAACGCAAGTTGATCTTTTCGTGGGATGTTATCAATTACAGGACAAATAGAAAACAGGGAAACAAAATGTTGTTCTATAATCTTCATGTAAAGGTAAATATTTTTGCTAAAAACTTGTTTTAACCGTAGCAAAGTTGCAGGAAGAAATATATCTTCCGCCATCTTCTGTAAGATTAGGGTCTGCTAAATGACCTCTACGTTCCCCCTTTGAATGGGGGGGGGGCGTGAATCCCTGGAGAACGAAGCTTACTTTAAAAAACGGCTATCTCTGTACAAGGGGAGTGACAGGTAATTACTAATGGCTAGCAAAGAATGCGAAGTTTTAACTATCTCAATTTCTGACATCACTAATTAAGAGGAAACACAAGTCGAAAAATAACTGCAAGTTAGTTAATTAATAACTATAAATATTTATTACTGAGACAAACCTAATAAGATACTCTACAAACTACGTAAGTGAAGTCTTGATTAACATTTCCATGAATTGCCTATAAGGGCATTCACATATAATGTGAGCTCGTCTGTATAAGTTTCAATAATATCGAGCTTGCACATAATTGAGCTTTCGTTGTGAAAAGAAGCTTCATAGCCCTCAAATATTTCTGCAAATATGATCATTTTTAACTGCAAATATGCGGCTCAGACTATCTTTTCAACACATACACTATACTCAATTTCAACACATAGCGGAACACAATATTTAAACGAAATACTGGCGTGCAAATTCAATTGAATGGTTATAAGTTATTTTGTATATTCTAATCGTTCTTAGGGATGTGATTTTAGAAAGGGCCTGAATGAAAAGAATATTTTATTTCTTACCAAGCAGCCGCTTGTAGATACCTTTGACATCACGGGATTTAGCTCTGGCTATCCACATGTTG
Source organism: Dysdera silvatica (assembly GCA_006491805.2). Taxonomy (NCBI): domain Eukaryota; kingdom Metazoa; phylum Arthropoda; class Arachnida; order Araneae; family Dysderidae; genus Dysdera; species Dysdera silvatica. Next base: position 3,670 of record QLNU02004192.1, on the reverse strand, counting down.
ACAATCATCTCGTATAACACTGACTATGAGTCCCATCTCACTAACTTATTGATTCGGATTAAAACTTCGCATCTTTCTTAGCGGTTACTCTTAGGCAATCATCGTGAAGAGTAGTTCCCATCGTCTCTCGCTTAAGACTTAATATTCTCAACTCATCTCGTTAAACTTTTTTTTTTACTCAAAACTGATTAAACTTTGGCATCTTTCAAAGTTCTGAGATGGAGTCTTCTATCTGTGATTGGTTATTGGCTTGACCAGTCAGAATCGTGTTCGTGTCTTGCGGTTTGGTCGGCATGGAGGTCCAGATTTTCCCCCTGCGGCGGTCGCTTCCGGAGAAAGGCAATAATTTCTGCTGTCATTTACGATTTTTTTTGTCTATTGATGTAAGGCGATTTTAAGGGTACCTTTGTACGTCCTGGCCTTTGAAGATTCCAATTAGCAGACTTCTATTGTACTGACGCAACTCCAACGAGACCGGATGATTAGGTGCGGTCATTAAAACCAGGGCAGTCTTTATGCGTCTGTTCTTTACTTACGCCATAAAATCTTGGACTATTCTAGAGATTTTTAGGTTGTACAAAAGGATGACAGCTATTACAGGAAGGGTATTGTGCATGAGAACATCTTCTTGGCGCCGTTGTTTGTAAGGGAAAGTTAGTGGTTTCTTTCATGGCTTAACGTACAAATTTAGGAAAAATATACTAATTAAAACAAAACTTTGTTACAGGACAACCTTCCTGTAACACTTTCTAACTTTAAAATAGACTTTCTGCGATAAAAAAAAAAAAAAATTCGGCATAACAGCTAAAGATGGCATTTTGGGCACTTGGAGAAAAACTAATAATAATAACAACATTATTTTAGGTATTAGCAGTTTCATGTTTCTTCTTTAATTTGTCCTCTAATTAGTGACCTTTCAAGACAATGCCAACTTGCCTTCATCCAAGGCAGACTATACGATTTGATTGATGTATATAATATATATTTATTATAAACCAACTCGTAAGAGTCATAGTTATATTTATATCCGGTTACTCCTGTACGGTAATTTTAGAAACAGAATTAGATAAGCTTTCTTTGGATATAAAATAATACATAGGGTGCAATTCAAACTAAGAGAGAAAAACTACAGTTTGTATTTTTTTAATGTACTCTCCATATTTTTGTTAGATTTTCCATGGCATGTAAAGAAAGCGTATTAAAAAATTTATGAATTATGGTATCAACGCATTTTTCTTGTAGAGGGGAACATGGGTTAATAATCTGGGAGGCCCTCTATAAATAATTTTAAAAAAGAAATAGCTATTTTGTGCCATTCATATTTTATTATCAATTATTATGAATTATCATTTCATATGTTCATTAAGTTTTACAAATATGATTTTCCTTAAGCATCATAGGGGTAGGCGAATAATATATAATAATATATAATATATAATAATGTTCATAAGGGGGTTATAGGCTTAATGGGAGGGGTTACAGAGCTACAACTCATATATTCCTATGTTAAATATACAAAATTTCATTGCAATGGGGGGTTACAACCCCCTAAAACCGCCCCCTGGCTACTCCTATGTTAGGCATCATTATAAAAGATCTCAGTTTTAAAACTCATTTTAGTGGATGGGAACGCGAACTTATTAGTATTGCTCTTATAATCACACAAATTTTCAAACACTTTTTGCCAATATACACTAATTTTTACCTAATTGTCTTCCTATGTATTTCTGTATGCCTGTAATAGATCTAGATTTGAAGTTTCACCGTCCCATTTAGTACGAAAATTAGCGTCACAAAATTTTTTAAAAATCAATTTTTTTTGCTTTCAATAAAATCCAATTTTCAGTTGAATAATTGATGCTCCTATGTTTCTACCAATGGTTTTATCAATGTAATCGGTGGTAGATAATGCATTTTCTTAAAATTTGGCTAATGTAGACAAAAATGTGTTGAAAAAAAAACCCGAATTCAGAAATTTTCCATCGCAGTTAATTTCTGGATTTCTTATCAAAACTTTAGCTTTATTAAGCATTTAATTATTCTACAATCTAAATCATCATCTGAGTCAAAATTTCGGGAAATTTTCCTTGTTTACGTATTAATAATCTTGAGCGTTAATGATTATGAGTCTACACCTAGTCTCAGTAACGCGGGCGCGCATGGAAGACTCTGAACTCCATTTGCTAATAATCTTCCTTTCCCTTTTGAATTTGATCTTTATTTTTTCTTTCTTTTTGATATCCACGGACTTTCCAAAACCTTAACCTTATAATAGTGAAGGGGTAATGTTGTAACTTCAATATGCTGTATTTGAGCTCATGTCGTCATTTAAAACCTCTCTCTCTCTCTCTCTCTTCCTGGCAGGGGCGCTGAGAGCGGCCCTGCCAGGCGCTGGCCCCCGCACAGCATGTGTCTTTGCCAGGGCGGGTCCATGGACGTTATTCGGACCCTCGGACTGCCGCCCCTGCTGCCTCCCTTCTTGTCGGCTCCTCCCTGGGTTTTTCTCAGTACCTTTCATAGGTTTAGTTAGTATCTTTTACTTCGTCAGTCAATGTAAAATTAGCCTCTTGCATCTACTCCCCACTTTCCAGATTTTACATTAAGCGATCTTTGTTTATAAGCTACTTCTCTGACTCGAGGTTCCTGTAGTTTATGTCCTCTACATCCAGTGTTGTTTTAGCGCTTGGAATTGAAATTAGTAAAAAGTGTAATTGCCGCCGAAATTTCCAATATTTCTGAATTTTAGTTTGTTTGTCCTGCAAGTCTATTTAAGTTATTATCGAAAATAATTAAAGCTTCTTTAAAGTGTCATGATTCAAGACTCAAGTAGAATACTGTTCTATCTCTCTATTCTAGGACATCGCTCTTATAATGGTCATCTTTTAATGGGGTCGTTGAAAGGTCGCATTTGCGCCATGGCTGAATTTGAGATCAAAATCCAAAACAAATGTGTCTTCAAAGTTTAACTGTCTCCTGATAACCTTGCCTTCTACAGAAAAACTTCTCGAAGACGACGACGTAAATATAATATCGCCTTTTTTAAAGGGTTGGTCGGGGAGTAGAGGGGGGGCATACATGGACAAATGAGCATTGATTCTTTACTTTCGACTTATGGCGATTCCTGAAAATCTTGTCTGTTTTGAGCAGGTGATCGTTGAATAGAGGTGGCCGGAATGAGAAGCTTCGTTACATTTCGGGGAACCTTGGCTGCTTGGCGACGTTAGGCCCCATTTCATCAGGCGTTTTAGTAGCAACCCTAATATGCCTGGAATATCTTTGGTTTTTGATTGGAAGTCACAAAGAAGGCAACGGTTAGAACGACGCCCTGAAGTGTGCCGTCGTCACAGCTTCCCCGACAAACCCCGCACTTCCCCCCATAGCCCCTCCCCCACCGCAGCCCTCATCCAAGCCAGAATCAAAGCGATTCCAGAAGCTATTGGCGAGAAATTATGCAATTCAATGGCATAAAAACCGACTCGACTATGCCACTTTCCTTTTCCGCAGGGACTCTCTTCCGTTCCGTTGACTGCTTTTGGTTTTGATTGCCAAAGCAGGAAGTTATTCATTCATTCTGCCTTTTCTTTCTTTTTCTACTTCTTCCCCTTCAATTCGGAAAGATGGTGATGGCCTATATTTGAATACGAATGATCCCAACATCCTTCCTTCCTTC
>QLNU02004180.1:0-14254 GCA_006491805.2 Dysdera silvatica | reverse complement strand
TTGAGAGCTCTTGTACCATGTCTTGGAGTTCCCATGGGTCCGTTGAAAAAATAACAATGTCATCAGCAAACCGCAGATGATTTAAATATTCACCATTTATTTTTATTCCCTTGTTATTCCAATTTATCAGCTGAAAAATCATCTGTAAAGCTGAAGTAAAAAGTTTTGGAGAAATGGTATCTCCCTGCCTCACACCTTTACCAATTTTGATAGTTTTGGTATCTTTATGTAACCGAAATTTTGCACTTGCATTTTTATACACACGTTTCAATATGTCAATGTACACATCCTCGATGTCTGTTGATCTTAAAGAGTTGATGACTGCTGATGTTTTAATAGAGTCAAAGGCCTTCTCATAGTCAATAAATGCAACACACAATGGAAGTTCATATTCATGTGTTCTTTCAATTAATTCTCTTAATACTTGAATATGGTCCACTGTACTGAATCCACTTCGAAATCCAGCTTGTTCTCTTGGTTGAGCTGCATCTAATTTTTTCTGCAGGCGATGTGTTAGCACTTTTGTGAAGATTTTATAAATAGCAGGTAACAAGCTAATTGGTCGGTAATTTTTCAAATCCTCTTTATCACCTTTTTTATGCAAAAGAATTACTGTTGCAGAATCCCATTGGTTTGGTATGTTACCGCTGTTAAGACATTTGGTAAAGAATTTTGCAAGTATGTCTTCTACATATTCTCCAGCTTCTTTTAGGATATCTAATGTAATACCATCATCACCAGGGGCTCTTCCTTTCTTCATATTTTTTATTGCAAATGAAACTTCTTCTTTTAAGATTTTAGGAGCTGTTCCTTCGACTATTTCAATGTCTTCGTTTAATCCACTGTTACTTTCGTATAGATTTTTGTAGAATTCTTCAACTCTTCTAAGTATTTCTTCCCTATTTCTTGTTACGGTGCCATCCTCTCCTTTTAATGCAATGATGTGTTTCTTCCCAACAGATAAACTTCCTTTAACAACCCTAAGGCTCTTGTTGCTTTCAATGGCCTTCCTTACTAACTCACAATTGAATTTTCTTATATCTTCTTTCATGCTTTTGCGCAGAGTTTTACAAAGTTCTATGTACTCAATCCTGGAACTGGTATTTTGATTGTCCACCTTCATATCTCTTCGCCTTTTCATGAGCTGTTTCGTCTTCTCAGATAATTTGCTATTGTGCTTTTTACAGGTTACACCACCAATTTCCCCAGCAGTTTCAACTATTGTCTTAACAATGTTTTCATTTGCTTCTGAGATATCACTTTCATCAATAAGTCCTTCCAGTGCAGAAAAGCGATTTTTTAATTCCAACTTGAATGCCTCGGTATTTACTTTCAGTTTCATTAGATCCACCCTCTTACTTACTTGTTTCCTAATGAGCTTCTGTCGTTCTAATTTAGTATTTAAGTGCACTTTACATCTCACCATTCGATGATCACTTCCAGTATTAAATCTGTTCAGTACGCTGCAATCTTCAATAATTGATTTCTTGTTTGCCAGGATATAGTCAATTTCGCTGGTTCCTCCATTGGGGTGTTTCCATGTCCATTTTCTTTGCGGTTTCTTCTTAAAAAATGAATTCATGATGCTAAGATTTTCAGCTTCTGCAAATTCGATGAGTTGATCGCCACGTTCATTCCTTTCCCCATATCCGTATTTACCAACCGATGTCTCTCCTTGTTCCTGTTGTCCAATTCTTGCATTGAAATCCCCCATGATGAGCTTGATATGTTGTTTCCCTTTGGTGTGTAACTCTTTGATTTCTTCATAAAATTCTTCAACCTCTTCGTCGGTATGGCTTGATGTTGGTGCATATACCTGTACTATTTGAAGTTGGTATCGCTGGGTTAGTTGAACAACAAGCCTCGCTGCTCGATCTGATGTACTTTCAACTTCCAGAAGACAGTCTTTAATTCTTTTGTTGATTAAGAAGCCAACACCACTTGTTCTTCCAGTTTCCGTTCCTCTATAATAAAACAAATGTCCGCTTTTCAGTTCCACCAACTCTTCACCTTTTCTTCTAACTTCACTGAGTCCTACAATGTCCCATTTGATCTTGTCTAGTTCCTCTTCCAATTCCTGAAGTTTTGCCTGTATGCTTACTTCCGCCCACACATACATACACACATATATATATATAAAGGCCTATCATACTTAAGCAAATAGAAAACAAAATAAAATAATAATAAACAAAATAATAAAATAAATAAGTTGCAGCACTAATCTAATTACATACACACACTCGCAAGCACACACACACACACACGCACACACACACACACACACACACACACATATATATATATATATATATATATATATATATATACACACATATAAATACGACGTAATATAAGCATGCAGTTCCAGAACCGTCGTCAGGGTCTTTTTCAAATCTACATCCTTAGCGCTTTCTCTGCAGTTATGCCATAAAATGCAAGTAAATCAGATAAGCCTGATGTATTTAGCGAGATGCCCAAAGGGCCAAAAAACAGAATGTACAAATCCAAGTATTATTACAGTATAAACAATGAAGTATACAAAATAAGAAAATTAAATGTAAAATCAATAAAATTGAAAATAATACATAGAAACATTTTGATAAATGCGCACACACATATGTGTATATATATATAAATTAAAAAAATTTTTCCTCGCCCATTATTGGCGGAAACAGGCTTTGGGACGGGCACAGAGAGCCATGTTCCCAAGCCTCTCACATCACTTCTTAATGTGCCATGTCTAGAAACTTCCTGACAATGTGACACGTGTTTAGGATTGTGGATTTTTGTATTTCAATGTAGGTATTTGGGTAATTCGTTGCAAGCGTCTTTACTACTATCCCTGTTGCTGAGATGACTAACGGGAGGACGAAGATCTTTTCGATACCCCATATATCGCGTACTTTATGTCTGCGGTCTTGGTATTTGGTGATTTTTCTTGTGTCAGTTGCCTGTATGTTATTGGTATTGGGTACTGCTATGTCGTTTAGGTATGTGGTCTTATCCGATTTATAGAGAAGGGTTATGTCAGGACGGTTATGTGGGACTGTCTTGTCTGTTATTGCTCTATCCCAGTGAAGCTTGTGCGTTTCGTTCTCAAGCACGATCTCTGGCTCATATTTGTAGTATGGGCATTTCTCTGTCAGAAAGCCATCATTCGCTGCCAAATTCTGGTGGACTGTTTTTGCCACTTGATCGTGTCTATGTTCTTATTCTGACTGCGCGAGGATCTTGCATTCTGTCGTAACGTGTTGGATTGTTTCCGATGCCACGTGACAGTGCCTGCATTTGTCGCTTTCTATGTCTTTTCTCTGGATGAATTTCTGATTGTTCCTTGTTGCGATCACTTGTTCTTGGATGGCTAGCATGAACTCTTCTGCCTCTGACTGGAGAGGGCCTTAGGCCAGCCAAGCATTCGATGCTTTTTTTGTAAACGTGTGATCGTTGTAGGTAATTGTAGTGCTTGTCATGGAATGGTTTTCCGGCCCAAGATCTTAGTTTCTGTTCATTGGCTCTTCCAGGACACGCTCTTCGGTATTACACAGGTTTAGTGGTGTGTAATTTGCATCTGCTAATACCATGGCTTGGATGAGTGTCGATCGGGGACTCTTCAACTGGAAGTATTGCCTCATGCTCTGGATCTGCTTGTCATGTAAGTCTTTGAGGTCCGCTTGTCCGCGTCCTCCTTCTTCCCGGGGTAGTGTTTGCCGTTCAATTGCCGTTGCAGGGTGTAGTTGTCCGGCTCTTCTCTGGATGGTTCTCATTTTCCGCTGGAGTTGTTCTAGTTCAGTGTTGGACCATTTGATGATCCCGAAGGAGTAGGTGAGCACTGGTACCGCATATGCGTTAATTGCTTGCGTGGTGTTCTTCCCGCTCAGTTTCGTCTTCACAATGCTTCTAAGTCTTTCTTGGAATGCTTGCGTGAGCTGGACCTTGACTTTCTTGTGCTCCTGCTGCCGTTTTTGCATTATCCCTAGGTATTTGTAGGTTTCGCCCTCATCCCAGGTCTTCAGTAGTCTCCCGCCTTCGAGTTCGATGCCTGGTAAATCTTCTTTGCTAATATATATATGTATATATATGTATACACACACGTATATATATATATAAAAAAAAAAGTTTTCCTCGCCCATTCTTGGCGGTAACAGGCTTTGGGACGGGCAGAGCGCCATGTTCCCAAGCCTCTTTTTACATCACTTCTTAATGTGCCATGTCTAGAAACTTCCTGACAATGTGACACGTGTTTAGGATTGTGGCTTTTTGTATTTCAATGTAGGTGTTTGGGTCAATGTTGAGTATCTCCAAATTCGTCGCAAGCGTTTTTGGTACTATCCCTGTTGCTGAGATGACTAACGGGATGATGAGGATCTTTTCCATACCCCATATATCTCGTACTTCATGTCTGAGATCTTGGTACTTGGTGATTTTCGTTGTGTAGGTTGTCTGTATGTTATTGGTGTTGGGTACTGCTATGTCGATTAAGTACGTGGTCTTATTCGATTTATCGACGAGGGTTATGTCAGGACGGTTATGTGGGACTGTCTTGTCTGTTATGATTGCTCTATCCCAGTAAAGCTTGTGTGTTTCGTTCTCATGCACGGTCTCTGGCTCATATTTGTAGTACGGGCATTTTTCTGTCAGAAAGCCAGCATTCGCTGCCAATTTCTGGTGGACTATTTTCGCTACTTGATCGTGCCTATGTTTGTAGTCTGACTGCGCAAGGATCTTGCATCCTGCCATCACGTGTTGGATTGTCTCCGATGCCGCATGACAGTGTCTGCATTTGTCGCTTTCTATGTCTTTTCTCTGGATGAATTTCTGATTGTTCCTTGTTGCGATCACTTGGTCTTGGATGGCTAGCATGAATCCTTCTGTCTCTGGCTGGAGAGTGCCTTTGGCCAGCCAAGAATTTGATGCCTTTTTGTCAACGTGTGGGTGTTGCAGGTCATTGTAGTGCCTGCCATGTAATGGTTTTCCGGCCCAAGTTCTCAGTTTCTGTTCGTTGGCTGTTTCGAGGACACGCTCTTCGGTACTACACAGGTTTAGTGGCGTGTAATTTGCATCTGCTTGTATTATGGCTTGGATGAGTGGCGATCGGGGACTCTTCAACTGGAAGTATTGCCTCCTTTCTTTATCTTATACCTTTGTCATGTAAGTCTTTGAGTCCTTGTCCATCCTCACTTCCCAGGGTAGTGTTTGCCGTTCAATTGCCGTTGAAGGTTTAGTTGTCCAGCTCTTCTTTGGTTCTCATTTTCCCGAAGGAGTAGGTGAGCACTGGTACCTCATATGCGTTCATTGCTTGCATGGTGTTTATATATATATACACATTATATATATACACATATAAATGTATATACACATATATATGTATATACACATATATATGTATACACTCATATATGTATACACACACGTATATATATATATAAAAGAAAAGTCTTCAACCAGTGTATATTGCCAGTCCTCTCTTATGGATCAGAGACATGGAGTCTAACAGTTGGAGCAATACGAAAGTTACAGACAACGCAAAGGAGCATGGAGAGGTGCATGCTTGGAATAACTAGGAGAGATCGAAAAAGAAACACTTGGGTGAGAGAGCAAACTAGAGTAGAGGACATCATTGTTAAAGTAAAAGGGCTGAAATGGCGATGGGCTGGGCATATTGCAAGAAGAACTGATCAACGATGGACAACAGAAATTCTGAACTGGATTCCAAGAGACCACCGAAGACCTAGAAAACGTCCTCAAACTAGATGGGTGGATGAAATAAGAAAACAGGTTGGGGTGACGTGGAAGCGAATTGCTCAGGATAGACTTGTGTGGAAAGCATTTGGAGAGACCTTCATCCAGCAGTGGATAGATAATGGTTGAATATGATGATGATGATGATGATATATATATGTATACACACACACATATATATATATGTGTGTGTATATATATATGTGAGTACACACACAAGGTTCCTAGGAGAGTCCGTATGCGGCCAATAACTTTTAAACCACGGGACTAACTTTTAAAGACAGATATTGCAATTTAAGTTAGGCATTGATAAGTAAAATGACTATGCTCTATCAGATGAGATGAACAACAGCGCTCCTGGAGGAGAATTGAGGAAGTTAAAAAAAATTATTTTCAAAAATAATGAAGATAGGGAAATATTTTCAATTACAAAGTTATAGAGCGTCCTTCAGTTAGTAAGAAAAGATATACAGCTCACATACAATCTGTATACGTACTGCCACAAAGTGATGTGTTTCAGAGGTTCGAATGCATCAATTTCAGGTATGGTTTTCTCGTGTTTTAAAAATCGAGTTGAAGCTCTTATAAGAGAGCGACCATCTCGTTTCTCGCCCTTTTTTATAAGAACTTCAACTCAACCTCGAAAGCGTGAGAAAGCAGTAACTGAAAGCTGTGCATTGAAACGTATGGGACTCTTCACTTTTTGGCAGTACGTGTAAATATTGGATGTGAGCTGTTTATCTTTTCTTACTAATTGAAGGACCCTTTACAACTTAGTAATTGAAAATATTTCTCTATCTTCATTATTTTTTGAAATAAATTTTTTACCTTCAATTCACCACCAGGGGCGCTGCTGTTCATCTCATCTGATAGGTATTCGTATAGTAAAATGGCTATACGCTAACGTTTTCTGCAAGATCTGTCTTGGTTCAAAAGTTATTGGCCGCATTCTGATTTTCCTAGGAACCATATATATATATATAGCAAAATTGTAGTATGATTGTGACATGTACCTTCTAATGTAATATACATACACTACACTTAAGCATATATTAATTTAGACAAAGTTAAAGTAGAAAAGTAATATAACACTAGGTAGTCAAACCAAGTAAATTTAAGTAGTAGAAACAGCTTAGAATAAAAACTGAACTTGTAGTAGTAAAAAGTGAAGAGAAGTAAAAGATTAAACAATACCAAGAATTTTGTTCTTCATCAGGGACCGCACAAAATCCCTGTTATTGGTTTGCTTTTTCTGACTACAACAATTAAGATCAGTGATCAATACTGAATAAACCAGCATTGACCTAAACTTAGCTAAAAACAGTATAAACCCAGAATATAATTAGTTTAACAATATTTTAGTAATTTAGAAGGGTCTCTTTATTAATACTGAGAACAATCTCAATTGTTGTAAGAGGCCCAAAAGCAAACTTACAACAAGTAGTTAGAGCTACGGAAAGCGATTGAAGTGTAAAAGTTCAATTAACAAGAATAGAAAAGATGATAAAGTGAGAAAATTCACTAATTATATCAAAAAATTATAAAAAGCTTTATATGAATTTACATGACATTTGCATGAATATGTCACACTCAAGATAAACACTTAATTATTAACTAGTAAAAATATATAAGTTTAAGTTTAAATAAACCTGTATATTCAAAATAAACAAATTGTTTCTTTGTACTCATAATAGACCCAGAAGTGTGAAATCAGAATAAAGACATATATATGCTCATATGCATAAACATACACACCCTTACATATATACACATACACACATATACGTATACACACACATATATATACACACTCAGAATATACACAGTATATATACACATATAAACCAGATATGCACCATAAATATATATATACACACAAATATAATTATAAAAATCGTAAATAAAAAAACGTTTTTGAACATAGAGAACTCAATAAATATGCATACAACAGCTAGAAAAAGCTTACTATAATTCTCGAACCTGATATCAAAACACTTACCTACATTACAGAGATAAACTTGTTAGTATAATAAATAAAAATGTAAGAAAAACAATCCAGAGGTGACAAGAAGTATTTAAGAAAAAATACTGAAGGATTAGAAGTAAGAAAGTAGTTAAAAGAAATGAGATTTGCCATGTCTTGGGTGTAGGAGAAAATACCAAAAACACTGGGGCTCTTTCTGCTAGACAAGTGGCCTTTGTCCACTAGGACTTAAAATTTGAATGGTGCTTTTGTGGTGAAAAAACAAGCAAAGGGTAGAATATAATAGATGATAATAGTGGAAATAGGGACTGAGAAAGTTAAAGGTATGTAGAAAATGAAATGAAGTGGAGGGTTTAGGATCAAGAAAGTTTTTAACAAAATTATGTACCAGATTCTTGGTGAAGTAATGTGGAACATCATTGTAAATGCATTCGACATTAGTGTCTGAAAGTTTTTTAATTTGAGGTTATTGTTACTCGAGAACATTTCGAGAACATTTCGAACAAATGATATTTCTGTGGACTTTTCTGGATATGTTGGAGTCCCAGTTTGTGAGGAAATTCACTTTAAATCTGAAGTCTTGCCTTTTATCATATAAGTCAATTTCAGTAAGAGAGTTGTCGTTAATGCTGATATTTAAATCTAGGAAAACACCACTCTTGTTGTCAGGATTGGTTTTAATTAATTTTAGGTTTGGAGGGTAGATGTCAAGACTCTTAGTGCCATTGAATGTTATGAGGCCATCAATGTATCTGAATGTGACTTGTTGTTGAAGGTAAGCTGTTTTGTAAAAATGAAGGTATAAGTTTGCCAGAATCTCATTGCATGAATTTGTGTGGTAATGTTTTATTCCACCCCGGATTTTGAACTGTAGTGTCCCACAAGCTGACAATGAAGTCACAAATATGTTGCGCTAGGCGAGAATAAGGAGCCATCACAGTCAATCCACCAGGTGGCACTATGGCATTATCCAATTCAGTCAGTCAGCGGCTGATTATTGCACGGACTGCATGTACCATTTAGAGCTCTAGTGAGAACAATTTTGTAATTCTATTCATTTCCAACCTAGTAATAAATGGTATCAAACACTTGTAAAACTTCTGGAAGTTCCATTTGTACTGGAAAATATACAGAGATGTGTGGTTGATTGGCCAAATTTCGTTATCACTTCATCCTTCAAAGCTTTCGCTAATTAATGGGGTAATGACTTTATTTTTTTTATTATAAACTTGATTTGAAACAAACTGTTATAGAATCTTCAGAATCAACTGCATGCGATGTTTCAGAGATGTGGGAAAGCTAGAATTTCTGCTAAACGAAAAGATGATATTGTTGTGAAAGTTGAATTTTTTTTAACCCTTTAAGGATTTTAAGCGCCCGACCGGGCGGGATGAGGAAGTCGTTTTGTAGCAGGAAATTACCGCCCGTAGTGGTACACAATTCCATTGTTTCAGACACTCTAAAGCAGCTGGAGCTAAATAGGGGGAATGAAACCCTATTATACATTTCGGCTGTGCCAAACCCACAAATGTTTGAGATAGGAAATTAGTATTTTTGACAAATAATCACTTGTTTACATATGATAGATATAACATTTTAAATTCGCTTATTAGATAGTCAATCTACGTTTACGGGATTTTCCTTTTTTTATTCAATATATAACTAAATACATGAGTTTTTCATCACCTTTCATCGTAAAAAAATCGAACTTATTAGACAGCGAAATAGCGTCTTTGCTTTTCGGAGATGCAGAAAACGTATCTAAAAAAATAATTGCCCGAAAACAAATGTATTCAATGTCGGGAAAATAACGTAAACACATTATCAGGCTGAAATGTTGAAAGCATTTGGGAGTGTATAGTGTGCCACCTTTGCCTTTGATTGAAGTACTTCGATTTATAAAAATAATTTTTCCATCACGTGTCTAGCTTGCAAATAACCAAGTGTCATATAATGTGTTGCTTGCTTTTTTTTTCAGACATGAATGCCCCCCACTTCACTTCTTACATGCCAAATAAATTTAAAATCATTGACTATTTCCCACGATTTTAATGAATTTTAGTTAAACTATGATAAGAATAACTTCGACCTATTGGTTAATTTTTTTGTCCCTTACGTTCTGGTTTACATACTAATTTATATTTAAATTAGTCTTAGAAATTTGCTCATTTACATTTTTCATTTACATATTCCACTGCATATAGCCGTGTATACAGTGAAACCTGTCTAAACTGAAATCTCTGTGAAACGGGAACCTACCGACACCCGAATGCTTTGTTTTTCAAAATGAGATACAAGCTTTATTAAGTAAACACCAGCTTTCAACGGAAATTTTCTCGTTCACGTGAGATTATAGAATGCGCAGGTTTCATTGTACATACTTTGTCAAATATATTATTGCTACCTTAGTGCCGGATTTAGGATAAGAGGCGACCTGGGCACAACGATTTTTGGCGCGCGCCCCTCCGTTGGCGCAACTAGGGGGAACCCCTAGAAAATTTCTGCTAAGCATTGAAGTATGGGTTTTAGTCCCCTCTAGAAAAATTATCCCTTAGACTTTGAAGCTAGTTACGCCCATTGCCTCCTCCTGCCGTTCCGCCCCCTCAAATGTAATGAAGAATTTCAGAGGATGGGGAAGGGCCGACATTTATGATTACCTTATATGTGTTGTTATATGATATATTAAGGATAGTTTTATAAATGAATGTAGTTTATTTGCCGATGACGTTTTGAATTTTTTATATGGGGGGACAAATGCTGACGCAGAACAAAATTTCAGGGAGGGTGCAAAGCTTGAAAATTTCACTTGTAAGTTTAGTTTTATTTTCTACTTGAAAATAATTATTTTTAATGTAAATTTATTATTCTCAAAGGTCGCATGTGCCCCTTCCTAGATTCGCCTATAGAGGGCAAAGGTTGTTTCGTTCAATTTTTCAGAATTTCAGATTTAGAAAATAATGGTGGAGGGCGCCTTCTCGGGGAGAGCTGATCGACGGAATTTTACGGTAAATAAATTGCAATTAAAAAAACCCAAAAAAACTTCCGCCTTTTTCGCCCCTAGAAATTTGGCGCCCTGAAAAAGTGCCCAACGTGTTCATTTATAAATATGGCACTGGGATACCTTGTGAAGAGGCTTATGCCCGCCACAGCAAAGTTTATTATAATTATATTAAGCGGTATATTGATATAAGTAACTTTAATAAATTTTATTAAGATACAATTATTGCATTAAAATATTAAAAAATAGTGAAATCTACTTACATAAACTACTCTTTACAGTAAATATCTGAATTTTTTATTCATAATATTTTTTTAATTCGCAAAATTACCTTATTGAAAGGTGTGGGGAAATAGTCTCCATTATTTTATGAAAACGATATTCAGTGAAATGTAGAATGCTCTACAATGTTCCATTACTGCTTAAGACTAAACAATAATAGATACAAATAACAATTTAAAACACTTCAATCTCACAAAAAAAAAAATTATATGGGCATTTTATTTTATATATATAAAAATATTTGTACATATATCATATTGAGAAGCTTGGGCACTGGAAGCAGCGGCCCTGTTTAGCAAGGTAGACAAAGGCGTGAATAGGAAACCATTGTCTCTATTTATCAATTTGTGGTTTTGGAACGCTGGTCAGCGTCATGTTGGTGAGTTATTGTGAGCATAGAAGTTGAGCTTAACAGGGGCAAGTGGGGAAATCTTTACTCTTCATGTACTTTCACACTCAACTTGAAACCTCAAGCATACCAGGGGAGTTCATTCCTCTGATCTAACGCGTGCCGCCTTGGCACCGAAGTAGGCGGAGCTAAGTCGTCGTGTGACGTAGCTTGGATGACTCCTGGCTGAATCCAGAGTACCTGCTATTCATTTGCGTGCTTGCTTGTTTCTGTTTTCGCACACTTTTCATGAAGAATTTTTAAAGGTAGTTGTGTATATAATGTTATACATAGGTGTAGCTTGAGGGTTAAATGTAGAGCAAACTAGGGGCAAAAACAAACCCCCAAAATTGGGTGGAAAAGATACGAATTTTCCTCTGTTCTAAAGAAAATGATATCGCTAGATTACGCCTATAACGTTACATATACAATCTATATACACAGTATTACATAATTAAAAAATAGTATATAATTATACACGATTGTGGTACGTATTTCAAGAAACAATTCAATCATTTTGTAAGTACAGTAAATTTTTTTTTTAAATGGCATTTTGCGCTATAGCTGTATGTCCGAATACAGGTAAAAACGTGAAAGGAAAAAAGTATTTTATTTCATCCTGTCCTTTTGAATAATCTGACCGAATTAAAATGCTGGATTCAACGATATCGCAGAGCAGATACTTTGAATACAAAAAAAGCTAGAATTTGTAATGAACATTTTAAGAGTTCAAAGTATCAAGACACTATGATGAATCATTTGCTCGGTTTGCCAAAGAAAAAACTCTTAAAAATCATCTGCCATGCCGAGTCTTAACTTACCTAAGGGTAATCTATAAGAACTAACACCAACAGGTTAAAGGTTACAAAAAAAGGAAAATACTAAGTAATGTTTTAAACACAATCAAGTGTTTAAGCCCCCCAAAAAAATCTCGTCTTTTCGAATGATTCAGAAAAAAAAATGAGGCTAATGAATGTGATAATTGCCTAAAATTAACTATTGTAAATCTCAGAGGAAAGCACAATATAAAAGGGAGACTTCAGCCATGTATCCAGTCGTGCATAAACAAGGTAAAATTTTAAATATGATATTTTTTTTTTCTTTTGAAACTGCTTTTAACTTTTAAGAACTCTTAAAGTGCTAATTTCCAGAACGTTTATTGTAACAAATAATCATAAATAGAAAAAAAAAACAAGTAAATAAATTAAAAAAAAACACACACACACATATATATGTGTGTGTGTGATAATTAAATTTTACCATTTTTATCCCATGATTTTACATTTAAATGAGTATATCAAAGGAGTATATAGGAAAATTTTCAACGAATTTAATTAAAAATTTAAATAATGGGTATTTAAATACCCATTTTCTTTTACTTTATGTAAATGTATAATTCGCAAGGGGAAAGAGGGGCGTCCTCTTCTTTTTCCCGATCTTAGATTTATTAGTGTTGCATTAAAATTATAATCTAATTTCCGTAGTACTAGAGTGTTTTGTTATATTTTATATGTTCGTGAATTATATTTTTTTCTCTACCCTTGTATTTATCATATACAAACTATGTAGTTACTGGATGCAAAACAACAAATGTCCGTTATGGAAAATTAAAAATTGTTTCCTTTGAGGCTTTTAAAGTTTGAATAAAATAATTTTTATATGCCAACTGTAATTGGACGTTAATCAAAATGCATATCTGTGTATAATATATTCACTCAAGAAATACAAAGGACAGTAGTTTTTATGAAGCAAATTAACTTTTTTAAACTTGAATCAGGGAATTTAACATTATTTTACTAGTGATTTCCAAAGCTCTCTCGCAAATCTCAGATCGTGGAGGTCAGCCGAGCTACGTCATCACTGACGACTTCCGGTGCCAGCGCAGGAGCGAGAGTGACCTAACCCTTGTATTCTATAAGCCCTGCAAGCATACCTGTTTTCTCTGTCATTGTCAGTTTGCGGTTTCGAAATGCCATACGGCTGTCCCGCATGCTGGCCATTGTAAACAAAGAACTAGCAATTAGTAGGGTGTAAGCAGGGGAGATCTGGAGGAGTCCACAATTTTTGCGCCCAACACGAAACCTCAAATATACCTGGTTTTTCGACGATCACGAATCCTTAAAGAGTTAAAGAATGGCAAGGGAGCTGAAATAAATAAATAAATAAATAAATAAATAAATAAATAAATAAATAAAACAAAGCGTTTCGATGCCTTAATTATGGATGGGGGATTTATGGAAAGAAAACGTGGATAATCTTTTTGATATGGCGCACGCTAAAACTTTAGAAATAATTATGATTAAAGAAGACAAATAGTTTCTGATGGCCTAACGCGAGAAAGGACGACGAGGTAAATTAGGAAGTGTTGACTTGGTGCTAGAAAAAAAGGAGAGATATTGAAAGGAGAAAGGGAATATCCGATGGAAAAGAAACAAAAGGAATATGAAGAAATAAGATCCAAGGAAGAAAAGGTTATTCTTTCTTCATCGGATTCTGAAGAGAAAGAATGTCCATTAGATATTTGCACTGCTTCTGAAGAACCTTCCACTTCAGGATATAAACCCAGTAAAAGAGGAAGAAAACAAGTTTTGGATAGTAATTTACTAGTGTTGTTGTGGCAAAAGTAGATAATCAACAGGCAGCTTTTGTCCTGACACCTACAATATGGAATCTTGGACTAGATCCATTGCTTCACAATGTAAACGTAAATTCAATCCGACGATGCATTAGCTTTAATACAACAGCAACCAACACAAGAGTGAAGTCTGAGGCTTGCATTCTTTTCGAGCAAAAACTAAAAACTGATTTACTATGGTTACATTGTCGTCACCATATACTTGAAATTATTCTTGAGGCTATTGTT
>QLNU02004150.1:0-13727 GCA_006491805.2 Dysdera silvatica | reverse complement strand
AAACACTTCCTTGCCTATTAAGAACTTTACAGGAAAATACTGATTTGCCAGTTGCCGATTCAGGAAGCGCACCACTAACGTGATCGAAATGGACAGCAAGGGAGTAGCCTGATTGATTGATTGTTTGTTTGGCTTTTTTATGGCGCAAGAGCATCTGGGCTATACTGCGCCAAACATGGTAAAATCAAAGACTGTAGTAAAACCCAGTACTTTTTAAAAATTTGAAAACGTGCGTATGGTCAGCATGGTCATCCAAAATGTCAGACAGGGATGAAGAGTTAAAAGTAAGAGTGCGAGCAAGTCTATGATAGGGGCATTGAGTTAAAATGTGTAAAACACTTATGGGTTCATTGCACACTTGGCAAATAGATGCTGGTTTTCCTTCCAACAGATGTCTATGGGTGAGATGGGAATGCCCAATGAGAAGTCTAGCAAGGAGAACCTCCTCTTTCCGATTTTTACGGTATGAGGAGGGCCAGTTACCAATTGTATGTTTAATATTATGCAATTTATTATTGGTTTGATGATCCCATTCCTCCTGCCACCTTTGATTCACACAGGTCTTGATAATTGGCTTCAGGTCAGAGAAAGGAAGAAATTGGCTAGAAGCAAGTGGCGATTCCGCTGCTCTCGCAGTGGCATCAGCAGCCTCATACCCTTTGATACCAATGTGAGCAGGGATCCAACAGAATTTAATATTAGAGTGATCGTGCATGTGTTGCAGTTGTGAATGGATTTTGGATAAAATGGGACGAGGTGAATATTTTAAGGATTCCAGTGCTCTTAAAGAGCTCTGAGAATCGGTACAGATAATACAATGAGCCAAGCTATGAGTTGAAATATATGTAAGAGCCATGGAAATGGCGTAAAGTTCTGCTGTGAAAATGGAGCATGATGGAGGGATTTTTTCTGCAATGGCACTGTTATTAATGACAAATGCAGAGCCCACATTTGTTTCAGTTTTGGAGCCATCTGTAAAAATGAAATAAAAGTCTTGAAAATGATCCCGAAATTCAGAGAATAACTGCTGATATAAAGAATAAGGTGTAGTGCTTTTGCTGTGGTTAACCAGATCCCAATGGATGTCCACAGAAGGAATAACCCATGGCGGAGAGAAATGAGTATGAGAAGGAGCAATACTCCGGCAATCTATACCCAATTCTCTGGTTAGTCTATCCATCCGAATACCAAAGGAAGGGATGCATGAAGGGCGAGCACCAAAAAGCAAGGTGGAACGAGGCTCGAAAATGGCATCCCAAAGAGGGTGAGTGGGCAGTGATTTAAGTTTCGTACAATAGTTAGGAGACAGCTGCATACGCCTTGATGTTAAAGATGGTTCGTTGGCTTCCACATAAAGACTTAAAGCTGGTGAGGTACGGAATGCGCCTGTACACAGTCTGAGACCTTGATGGTGAATAGGATCAAGAGCTTTCAAGATGGATTGTCGAGCGGAGGCGTAAATGACAGAGCCATAATCTAGTTTGGAGCGGATGAGAGCGCGATACAGACGAAGCATTGAATAACGGTCTGCTCCCCAGGATGTATGGGAGAGTACTCTGAAGATTTTAAGGGCTTTATGGCATTTGTTTTTAAGAGACTGAATGTGTGGCCTGAAGGTAAGTTTATGGTCAAATAACACACCAAGAAATTTTGCCTTTTGAACAACTGGAATACGATGATTTCCCAGAAAGAGTTCTGGTCCCGGATGTAAGCCTCTCCTCCGACAAAAATGGACACAAACTGTTTTCTCAAATGAGAAAGTAAAGCCATTTTCATTTGTCCAGTTAGTGATGTTATTTAGGGCAATTTGCAACTGCCTTTCAAGCCTGCTCATGTCACGGGATTGACAAGAGATTTGGAGATCGTCAACGTATAGTGATGTTTGGACAGTGTGTGGGACCTTTTTGATGATGTTATTGAGCCTTAGAATGAAGAGTGTAGCACTCAAGACACTGCCCTGAGGAACACCCTGTTCTTGGTTGTAAAGATCAGAAAGAACCGATCCAAGACGAACTTGGAAAGTACGATCAGTGAGAAAATTTTGAATAAAAAATGCCATGTTTCCTTTGAGACCGCATTCCTGAAGGTCACAAAGTATTCCATGATGCCAAGTTCTATCATAGGCTTTCTCTATATCAAAGAAAATAGAGACTAGATGTTCTCGTTTGACAAATGCTTCTCGGACTCTTGTTTCAAGCAGAAGAAGGTTATCTGTAGTAGAGCGTATGCGGCGGAAGCCATTTTGAGAAGTCATTATGCAGTTATTGGATTCCAAGAAATACATAAGACCCTGATTTACCATCCTCTCCATTAATTTGCATAGACAGCTTGTTAATGCTATTGGCCGATAGTTAGTTGGATTTTTTGGGTCTTTACCTGGCTTTGGGAAAGGGGTAATAATTGCTCTTCGCCAAGAATCTGGAAAGCAATGTTCTATCCAGATTCTATTGTATAAGTTAAGTAGATTTTCCTTTGACCTTTGAGACAAGTGTCTAAGCATGGAGTAATGAATGTTATCATGACCAGGAGCACTATTTCTTGAAGTTTGCAAAGCACTCATGAGTTCATACATTGTAAAAGGAGAATTATAAGGCTCAATTGTTCTGGAGTGAAATTTGAGTGGGATTTTTTCCATCCTGTTTTTAATAACATGAAAATTTGAATCATAGGTACTATTGCTGGATGTTTGGGAGATGGTCTTTCCCAGTAGGTTTGCAATATCTGGAAGATCGTTTGCAACAATCCCATTGTCATTGAGGGTGGAGGTTGGATAAGGCGTATAGTTTCCATTAATTTTTTTTATTTTATTCCAAATGATTTTTGGGTTTGTGGAAGATTTAATGCTAGACACATACTGTTTCCAGGACTCCCTTTTTGCTTCCCGTCGCATATGTCTACATTTTGCTCTTGCTTTTTTGAACTCGATAAAATTATCGTTTGTTGGGTACCGTCTAAATCTATTCCAAGCCTTTTTTGTTCTTTATACGCAACGCTACAATCAGAGTTCCACCATGGTTTTGGAAATTTGGGGAACTTTGTGGATGTTTTAGGTATAGCTTGATGGGCTGCTTGCAGTATTGTCTGTGTAACAGACAATTCACTACAGACTACATTTTCGGTAAGTACGGAATTTATACAGAAACTGTCCCAGTCTGCTCTTTCAATTTTCCATCTTGGAAGTCTAGTGGTGGTACATGGAGAGTTCCGATTATCGATTAAGATGATTGGGAAATGATCATTACCGAAGTGGTTATCCAAAACATCAAAAGAAAAATTTGGCATGACATTAGGTGAACAAATGGAGAGGTCAATCGTTGAAAAGCTGCATGATGCAGGATGGCAGTATGTGTAAGAGCCATTGTTAAGACATGTTAAATTGTGATTAATTAAAAGGTTTTCTATTATTCTGCCACGAGAATTTGTATTATTAGACCCCCAAAGCTGATTATGGCTATTGAAATCCCCCAAGAGGAGGAAAGGAGGTGGAAGTTGTGTAATCAAAAGAGACAGCTGTTTAAAATTAATGGGTTCATTTGGTGGCAAATAAATTGAGCAGATGGTAAGGGATGTGTGAGTATACATGCGAATTGCAGTAGCTTGTAGTGTTGTGTTGAGTTGGAGAGCAGAAACTGGAATACTATTGGGGACTATGAGGGCAACCCCTCCACAAGCCCTGTCGCCAACTTCGTTATCTTTACGGAATATAACATGGTTCCGAAGTATGGGATCACGGCTAGGAGTTAAGAAGGTTTCTTGGAGAGCAACACAGATAGGTGAGTAAGTGTGAATAAAGTGTTTAATATCATCAACGTTAACTTGGAAACCACGGCAATTCCATTGGAGAATGGAAGAACGCGCCATTAAGGGAAGTGGATAGGACTCTTGGTCCTATTAATTTGTGTGTCTTCATTGTGAGTAAGAGAGGTATCTATCCCATCTTCCTGGAGACGGGAAATGGCATTAGAAATTTCAATATCAGATGCATAATCAGTGATGTCATTTTCGGCTTCTTTAATTTTTTTGCTTTTCTGTTTGGACTCTTTTAAAAAGTCCTTGGCTGAAAGGTGTTTGAAGTTTGGTGATGATCGGAAGTTGGTCAACCTAATATGTTTTATTGAAGAACTTTGTTTTTTTAAATCTACTTTAATTTTCGGTTTGCTAAGTTTATTTGCCTCATAGGGAGTACTTTTTTTTATGTTAGTTTTTGATGGAGGACTGGTTTGAACAGAGTTAGCTGTACAACTACTATTATGAGGGAGTGTCTGGACTGCAACACTCACCATTGAGGGTTGTTTATTTGTTTGGACAGCTGCTGCAAAATTAAGGCTATTGGGTGGTTGGTTAACGTTTAGTAGAGTTTTTGCTTCAGTATAGCTGATATTATTAGTGACCTTAATTTCAAGAATACGTTTTTTCTCTTTCCATTTAGGGCACGATTTTGCACATGATGGATGTTCACCCTTACAATTTGCGCATTTAGGAGAAGTGTTTGAGCAGTTGTTGTCATCGTGGTCGTGGGTTCCACATTTAACACAAGTTAGTTTACCTTGGCAAGAGATCTTGGAATGGCCAAATTTTTGACAGTTAAAGCATCTAGTTGGGTTAGGGATGTATTCACGGACTTTACAGATCAGGTAACCTGCTTTGATGGTGCTAGGGATTTTAGGTCTATTGAAAGAAAGAATTACGTGTTTTGTTTTGATGATGTTGCCGTCTTTTTTAATTGTAATGCGCCTTGCGGCGGTGATTCCCTGGTCCGCAAGTTCGTTCACAAAGTCTTGGTCGTCGACATCAATCAAATCCAATTCCGATATCACACCACGAGAGCTATTTAAAGTTTTATGGGGACTGATTTGGACGGGGATAGACAGAAAATTTGTGCATTTTAAAAGACAAGATGATTGACTTGGTGTGGCCGTTTCGATAAGCAGGTCGCGTGATTTCATTCGCTTTACAGTCTTAACAGTTCCGGCAATGCTTTTGATGGTTTTATCTATGACAAATGGTGATAGGTTTTTGAATCGCTCATCGCCAGATGAAACGATCAGGAACGATGGTTGCACGGCTGTAGGACAAGGCGCATCAAAGCGCGCTCTTTTCATCATTGGTTCGACATTCGGTGAAGAAGTTTGTGTTTTTGATTTATCCATAGAGATTAAGATTAAGATTCGGGCCCCGGCAGCCCCACCCACCACGGAGCCCTACAAAGGGACATTGCAATAATGCCAGAGCTAACCAGGACCTATACCCTTTCGGTTATCCCCTAAGCCGGGAGGTACTAGTGGTCAGAGGAGCAAAATCGATCTCTAGAAAAAAGGAACTATAATCTTGGATCATTCGACTGTTGTTTCAACTGAGACAGAGTAGTAGTAGAACCAGTAAAAAGGAGAACCAATAGAAAAGAAAAAAGTAAGAGTAAAGTAAAATAAATGAGGCATGTCACAGTAACAGTGTGTTAGAAGAAAAACAAAAAAAAACGAAGGAAGATAAGAAAGAACGTAACAGATTTTGAGATCTCAAATGCTCCTAACACCAGTATGACTCGCGACCAGCCGATTGTTCGATACCGGGGACAGGTCGACCTCCCGTTTACCAGGAGCAGGGGCCAAAGTAGCGTGTTGGGGACAGTACCTCGCCCCTCAGCTACCAGGATCCCCCTTTGCTGGGACACGGGTCTCCACGCACGGCAAACACGTGGGTGCTACACCAAAAGGGAGCACATAAGTTTCCCTCAGTAAACCATCATGGAGGGAGTAGCCTGAATCGGTGGGATATGGGGGTCTCACCACCACTAAGCCTTCACTGATTCAGGAAAATTACAGGGACCCAAAAAACACACAAGCATGGCGGTTTACCTCCATGTTTCAACATCGGAAATTAATGGCCACTGTGGACCACGGATCTTGGTGACAATGTTCCAAAAAAAAAACACCGATGCTCTGATAAGGCTATGATACGCTTGTGGCCAAGAAATTTCCTTCCTCATTTTTAGAGCATACGAGGAGTTTGGCGACTGGCTTGGCAACAAGCCTTTATTCTGCACTGTTCCCGAGAATAGATATGACTAAAACAGTGGCGGTTCCAGACAAAAAAAATCTGGGGGCCACAAATACCTGCCTATGTGAAATGGAGTTATTTAAATTTGTGGTGACAGTACAGATGTACCCCATTCTTTCTCGCCAACTCATCGTCAAAACTAGTGCTATACTCTCAAAACGGACTGAAGATTTTGTCGAGCATAAAGGATGTGCATATAAGCGTGGTAGTTGTATTGTAGCGTCGTTTGGAAATAGATGAACAGCTAAAGGTTTTTTTTTTTTTTCCATGAAGGAATTCTATTGGCAAATAAATAACACCATTTTGATTCATACTTTGCGGAGTTCATGTGAAGATGGCGTCATACCTGTAAGCCGAAGACCATGTTTCCAGCTTTCTTGACTATGACTTCTTACTACTGATTAAGACTGCATTCCCACCTCATACCTCCTAAGCTGAAACGTAAATAAGCACTTAAAAAGACTTTTTTTTTTTTTTTTAATGGCCCTGCGGTGGCGCAGTGTGGTAACGCGTTCTCCTAGTGCGCCGCTAATCCGGGTTCGACTCCCAGCAGTGCAAAAAGAACGCTTACTCAGAGATCTCATAAAAAAAGATCGCACTGCTCACTGTAGTCCGGGGTTTGGTTCTCCAGGCCTTAAGAGGTTCAGACTTAATACAAGCATAAATTTTTAAAATCAAAGTCAAGTTTAATCTCATCACAACAATGATACCGAAGATAATAATTAGGCACTAGTACAGATACTCTCCCGTTTCGTTCTTATTGGGAAGTGTTTCCAGCCCTAATAGCAACTTTGTCCTGGCTTGCCACCATGTTGCTTATGCCATATTACAGGCTCCACCCTACTCACAGTCTTCACTCCTACCCTTCTCCCCCTTGTAACCTCTCTCTCTCCTCTTCCTCATGTTCTCTTTCTCCTCCTCCCCTTCTCCCAACCCCTGTTCTCTTGGCAGTCTCTTCGTCCTCCCCCTGGCCACTTAACCTTTCCCCCTGTTGGTTTTCCCCCTCTTTCCCTTCCTCGCCCCCTGCTCCTTTTTTTACGTACAGCAAACAAAATAAAAATGGCGTACTAACTTTTATCCCTCAGATAACTTCACTTTAATTACAACATCATCCACATTAGGCCTAGCGTACAAGCGCACCTTGCAAACCGGGCCCTCCTACTCAGAACCAATCAAACCTTCTCTCATAAACCAATCCAACAACATTCCTCTTCCCTTTCAACGACAATTGAACAAAAAAAGCCATATTGAAACGTTCCAACATTTTTCCAATCGCTGCAACACTTCCATTACACTCAAAACAACGACGAAGCACAATTCAAGCGATCGATTCTTGCCACGCCCACATGGGTACATCACGTGCATACACTCTAAGGTCCAAATCCCGCCTACAGCGACTTTTCTATATTTGTCTAGGGCAGCAAAGCGCTGTTGGGACAGTATCTGTACTTCCACCACTAATTACCAAAATTACATGCTGCAAAAAAGTATAGAAATCAATTAACACAAAAAAAACCGGAAAATATATTTATACAATGGAACAAGGAAAGATGCTCTTTTACAACAAGGTACGGGCTTCCGTTTTGGCGCTCGCCAAACCACTCGCTACTTACCTATATTTTTCTCTCCTCAAATACCAGATAAACAAAAGTAAACGTAAACAAACTGAAAAGCAAACGTTATTTTTTAATGAGTATTGTAAACCGGTGGCGAATTTTCTCGTTATTACAGCTTCAAAATATTTGCGGATGCAAAAATATTTCTTTGAAAAAAAAAGTTTACCTGGAAAGGCAATATCTGTCCGACTCGTGATGTAACTTGTTTCAATACGAACAAAACTTGTATTCAGACACAACAAAGCACGCGCGTATACAATAACACGTGCGGTTGCAAGTTACCAAACAAGACTTACCAACTACACAAGAGCTACAAATACAGCAGCACAGCCAAATTGGCTCTGATGTTATTGGCTGTGACGGAGGTAACTGGTACACAGAGAGAGAGGGCGCCACAACTTCAATCAATTGTTTCAAAGTGAATCATCCGTCCGAATAGCACAGCCCTATTAGGGCAAGATATGAATTCTCTATTTTTTTAATGTTTTTCGTGAATTCTACTGCATAAAGTTTATTTTTTAAGTTATTTCTTTATGAGGATAATATACGAATAAATGAAAATAATTAGAAACTTATAAAATAATTTTCTAATGACGGTATTATTATTTTTCACAGATGATACTGTCTGACTAATGGCTCCGTCTAGCCCCCCAAGGAATAGATGCATTCTTTGTAGCAGTGTCAACGATCAACTTTACCCAATAAATTTCTTCTGTCCATGCTCAAAGTCATGTTATGCATGAGTCATTCTACTTTTTATCTATAAGTAACTTGCCTAGTCATTTGGGACGATTGGCGGTCAAGTTGCTCCTTGATACATTTGACGTCTGTGGCAAATTTTATCACAAATTAGTTGCATCACCTTATGGATGACACCTAGTAAATGGTCAGTTTGGTTTTCTGATAAAGAATGTAAACCGTATTTACGGGCACGCACAGTGGGTAAAATACTCATTCTAGGGAGAAAAAAAGTCTGAATTTTGATAGTCTTGTGTTTAAAATTTTTTAGCGCATTTCCGTTACCAAATATCCACAGACAGCCTACAAGTAATATCAAAGAATATAATGCAAGGAATTAGCAGTGGCGCCGTCAACACTTGGGGTGTTCTCAATTCTGTGGTTTATTAGATTGCGAAAAGTTTTTTGCAACGTCCCTGTAAAAGTATCACTCTGAATATTCTAATTTGCCAATTGTTTTGAAATTTTGTACGATGTTTATTTGAAGATTTGTACATATTTTGGCGTAATTTATTCAAGTTAAAGACGTTAACCAGTTTTAATAGAACGTTTTAAATTTATGTAATCTTCATCACCGTTATCTTATGTTAATTTCTAAATTTAAACGTCCAGGACACACATAGGTTCGAATTTAGCTGCAGCCATCTTCAGCCGCGCCGCCACTAAAATTATTGCAATGTTTCACATACATTATGTCATTGACTCGACAATAAACAAATAATTATATTTGGAATAAAAATAAGCAAATTTTATTTTTAAATCATTTTCTTTTTAAGTGAACTGCAGTTTCTTATTGCCTATTACTTTTTATTAACAGAAGAAAGAAAGAAAATATTTTATACATCAATCTGTTTTCTTCCATTTCATTTCGGGCAAATTTCGTAACTTCTTTTATAGGGACTCCAGTTTTAATTAACTTTTAAACATTAGAAGCGCACTTTCCGTTATTCTTTTTAAATAATGATAACTCACGGACCTCAATAAGTGTTTTGTTTTTAGCATAACCATGTTAGTGCAGTTCATTGCGGTCCACAACCGAAGGGGGAGAGGTGGGATCATTCCCAACACAAAAAAAAAGATGAGCAAAATGGAAATTTTTTAATTATATTTAAGGTAAAGCTTCGTGTCTCAAATAATCAATTTTTACACTAAGAAGTTTTATCCGGAACCATATTTATCATCCCTGCAGAATCGACATCGTGGGGGGGAGGGTAACAATCTATGTTGAAGATTAACTTTGCCCACATTGTTTTACCATAATATTGTGATGACCCCTTTTTAGATCTCCCTTCTACCCCTTGCATATCTTGAAATATGATTCCTGCATGGGACTGGAAAATCGTTTCACACTTTCGTAAATGTACAGTGAACCAAAAAAAAAAATTGAACGGCAACTGGAGTGGCTTTCGGTATTCCATATATACTTTCGTTCGTATATATCGTTATACTTTCAAAATGAAACGAAATGCAAAAGAAAGAAAATTTCCAAAGTAATCGAAACAGTTTTATTTAACTTTAATAAAATGTCGCATTCAAACAAAAAATCAATAAAAACAAAAATGGTGACTATCTTCGAGACAAAAAAAATAAATAAAAACAAAAAAAAAAGAAACACTTGGACACTTACACAAACTAAGAAAAAAGTGTTTTCAAAATTAAAATATATAAAGCTCAATATTTCGTATGATGTCCTCTGACCTATAACAGCTTAGAACCTCTTATTCATTGAGAGAACTAATTTTTCAGTAAAATCAGAAGGTACACTGTCCCGTATGTACCGAAGAGCACTTTTTAGTTCCTTTTCATTCTTTATATGCCTCTCTCTCAATTTTTTTTGGCATACGCCTGGATGTTCAGTCAGTTTGTCCGGGCTTTGGGGAGGATGGGGCAGGAATCCTAACTCGTCCCGAAAAGCAGTTGTCCCGAAATTCCGAGTAGCACGGAATATTTTAATCTATTATTTTCTTAGATTCTAATTGGTTGAAACGATTTGCTGAGAAGAAAGTAAAGGGCTACCATATACGTGAGAAATGCTTTTGGCATAATTTGGCATAAATTGCTGTTTACGTCCTGTGTTTATACGCCATCTGGTAATTACCTCGTGCTCGTTTTATTGGATGTTCTACCAGTTCATCTTGTTAATTTTTCATTACTCGTTTTTTTTTTTATCTCGTTAATGTTTCACCACTCGTTGATTTTTTTTTAACTTGTTAATTTACTTGTTACGTTTTTCACTAATCGATTGTTCATCCTCATGGAAGAAGTTGAAGGAAATAAAAGAGGAAGTAAATATTTTTTACAAGATGATTTTATTTATTATGTGAAGGGAAAACATAACAATTCCCAACATTTAAAATGCGTGGAAAGAAGTTGCCCTGGTCCGGGAATTTTAAAAGGAAGTTTTCAGTTAAAGAATAGCCACACGCACGCGAAACAGACGGTAGAGTGTGAAAAGTTAAGATTCAAAGAAAAGCTTTTGAAAGCTGCCTCACAATCTAATGCTCCTTTAAAGAAAATTTATAACGATGTAGCGGAAAAGTAAGTTTTATGTATATATAATCTGATGGTGTGTTGAAGAAAATTGATGTGAACTATCTCTTAAAAACGCATGTTCTAATTTTCTATGAAGGCTTAATAATAAGTTATTGCACATGAACTTAAAATTAAGTAATAGCGGATTTTCGCAAAATTTGTTGACCCCAAACCAGTTTATTGAAAAACACCTTTGTAAAGAAATTGTCTTCAGCCCTCACGTTGTTAACTCAATTCTATCGCAAAAAGGTAAAAGCGCAGTCTGCCATTCATAAAAATAAAGGACAGTAGACGAAAGGGGGTAGGAAATTTTTGGGTCAGTCCATTTGGAAACTGGGCCGTTTGTCGACAGAGAGGGCATCGCATTTTTCCCTGTCTGAGGCTTAAAGAGTTAAAGTGTAAAAACATTTTTTTTCTTCTTTACGAACTTTTCACCATCTAACCATGCCATAACATTGGTATTACTATGCCTAAAAAAGTTGATGAAAAATGTTTCTTAATTTAACCTACGTAGTGTTCGAATTGTATAAATATATCTGCTGCAATGAGCTTTTCGGTAAATTTAATACTTATCTCTTTGCAATTTAGTTTAAAAAGCAGTCCATGTACTGCCTCATTCCACAGAATAACCAGTGTCAGAAAATACGCTTTAAATACATTCGTAAGGGATTGAGTGTTTGTCGTCTGTGGCTCAGTTGGTAATAATACCTGTCCGGATTGTAGAAGGTAGTGGGATCGTGCCCCACCAGACATAAAAACATTTTTCTTCTTTACAGACGTTTCACCATCTAACCATGTAATAACATCGGCGTTATACTACGCCTAAAAAACGTTGATGAAAATTGTTTCTTAATTTAATCTGCGTAGTGTTCGACTTGTATAAATATTTGGGTCATGTTACACCTAAATCAGATTTTGCTAATGATGAATGCACTGCAATTGTGAACTTGGCAGAAAAGGAGCTGAAAGAACATTTAGGAGAGCTTCTGGTTATAGTTGTTGGTATGATACTAATATAAACACAGTATGGAAAGGTGGACTTTTCCATAGGTTGTAGGAAAATCTTGGGATGCCTTGATAGTGGGTAGTGTGCCTCTTCCTCCGTTTTATTGAACTACCTTTTCGGAATTTTTCTAGCATATAGATGGTCATACGGCCAGACCATCAACATACACAGGGCCGATAGGTAGGCTCAAAACTTCCAACTTATGTAAATCTCCCCATCATAAAATACAACACAGTTGATTGTCACTTATTTGATATTGACAATGCAATTCTCAGCAAAGACAATAAATATTTGTATGACATACCCCAAGCAGTGGATTCTAGTCATTGTAGTCCCGATCTCAGCATTAGAGATCCTGGTCGTATCTGCAAAGCCCACTGGCTAACAACTACTGCAAACAAAATACTCCAACTGAATGTTTCTGGCTTCAGGAAGTTTCAGGACTATGGTAAGCCACATACTTACAGTTTATGTCCCAATGTGGTTTTCAATTCGCATAAAAACTCCAAGGATGGGTCTAGGCACCTCTTTGAGGTCATCTGTCTCTCAAGGCACCTACCCAAGGTGTCTACCAGGTCATGAAAGTCATAGAAGTCAAGAAATAGGAAGAAGGTCACATAGGTCAAGAAAAGGTCACTAAATGAATATTATGGGATCATGGATACACTAGACTTTTTCAATTTTATGCATGCATTGAATTGTAATTTTCGTGCGGTATTTTAACAATTTTTTACTAATTTAGCTATATTCAGCTGTTTTTGTCAATACTTGACAATTTTTAGTGATTTCCAGATATTTTTTGTCATGCTTTGGCAATAGTTAGAGATTTTTCAGCTATTTTTTATATAGCCATTTTATTAATTGTAAAAAAAAAGGTCGAGAAACTTTTGTAGGTGTAAGGAATATGCAAAAATAGTCAAGAAAAGGTCATAAAAAAGTAAAAAAAATAGGTTTCTTACTTTTGGTAGACACCTTATACCTTATAAACACTGCCCCGTTGTTAATGTTTCAATAGCTCACAGTGCTTTTGTGCCTTACCTGAAAACATCCTTTCCAGTATGATGACTGATCCTTGACCAGACATGCGTAAAGATGCACTTGATAAAATTTTACAAGTCTGATCAAAGTCTGCAGGTAACTCACCTTGTGCTGTGCTCTACATCATTGTCGCAACTTTGAACCTCAAAGCAAACCATTACTGAGAAATGATTGACTGGTTTCATCCAAGTGTATCAATTACTTCACCACCAATTTTGAGAAGAATAATGAATTTGCAGACAAGCTGTCGGGCACAGATACAACACACGAATGATAGTTTGTGAAGTTTCTGTCCACACAGTGGCAATAGAAAGGAGCATTAAGATGGTAACCGAGGCTTCGGCGAATGTGTGTGGCTCTGAATCGTGGAACTGCTAGCTACATCAGGGTAACTCTTGCATCTCGATAAAAGGTACCAAATTTTGACTGTAAAGTTCAATATGTGAGCATTCCGATGGATAGTGACACATCTGAGTAGTCCCCAAATAATGTCCTAATGATTGGGTGGATAAGTAGACCTCAGGCAGAAGCCGTAGTGTAGCCACCTCCATTTGTGGATTCTGGATCACATAACAAGTCAACTAAGAGCTGCACAAACTTCACCGTATTTGAAATGGAGCTTCAAACTACCTCATTACATATTAATGTTTTATCACACCGAAATTCTCAGATCAGATACATCATACACGAAAAAATACCACAACTTTTCTCATAAAGTAACGTTTTCATGTTTTGGGCTA
>QLNU02004149.1:0-16881 GCA_006491805.2 Dysdera silvatica | reverse complement strand
TATATTGAAGGTTTCCTACATTTTTTTCTGATACACAGTAATAGTTTTTCTACATAATAAATCAAGCTTCAAATCACAGAATTCACCAAAACTTTGATATATACTCATATATAGCGAGAGAGAGAATTTCAAAATATTTTAGTATACATGAAACTTCTATTTCATTTACAAAATCAATTGCTATGTTAACAATTCTGGAAATACATCACAATATCCTTAAATATATCATTATTAAAATTACATTTATTTATATTAATATTAAACATAACATTATGCAGAGAAATCTGTCTACAATATTTTCCCCCATCTCGACGCATGTAGAACCTATCATGTTCACTCTTGTCTATATAACAATTACCTTACTCCAGCTCTTCAAGTACTGTCATAGACAGATTTCACTGTGTATATATATGTAACATCTTATTTTATGGCACGAAAAGCCAATTCGTGTCACGATGCATAACACCACACAGTTTTCCAAGGGCTCAGAACCTGTGCCACTTAAACACCGGGACACAAATTAATAGAAAAAAAAAATGGTATGTGCCACGCCGGTAGGATACAAATCATGATTTTTAACACAGTATTATAGACAACCCCATTATCTCTATAATTACCATACACCTTTTAATTATAGCATAATCATGGGATGAATGAGATGGGGAATACATTCTTAACATTTGGATAGTCATGGGACATAAACGATCCAGATTGGGAGGGGAGATTTATTAGCGAGAATTAAAAAGCACACTTTCCCTCTATTATAATTCCCACAACTTTGACATTATTCAACCCAACCCTATAAAATTGTTTAACGTAGTTCGTTATAAAACATATAATTGTGTATAACATATAAATATAATTACAATATTATCCATATCCATTCACATTACACTTAAATATTAGGAAAAATATACTGATAAACTCGGTTATAATATTCAAGGAACCATCAAAATATTGGCATTATAATCAATACATAATTATATACAAATAAGCTATGAGGGTACTTCAGAACATTAACGTAACTGTCGAGTTGTTGCTACTACCGAGGTCGTTTTAACAAGCTCGACTGTATAACATGGTGACGGTAAAAACCAGGGAACACATAACAATAACACACATTTTTTTACACTAGTCTTGATGACATTGTTTTCCATCCAAGCCCTTTGGATCCTATACCGGGAATCATTTGCCAAGAGGCAAAAAAAAAACGAAGTGCAATTATGAGTTTGTTTTGGAATGAATTCACCTCGTGGTTTTATGTGAAATAAATAGTTATAAAAAATATTTTTAGTGAAATATTCATATATATTTCAGTATAAAGTATTGGATAATCTTAAAGGCATCATCAACATTTTCAATAATATAGTGTTAATTATTAAATGTGATTTATGTATCAAATACAGTTTCTGTATGAAATAGAAATTCGTACAGAAAATGTAAATTGACATATATATATATATATATAAAATTTTGTCAGAAAATAACCACTATAGTCAACAGCATCCACAGTACTTTTCTGGGGGTGTGAAAGGGAACTACAATTACAAAGAAAAGTGTAGTACATATATAATAAATTTATATTTAATGGGAGAGACTCCCACCAACTCCCTTCTGCATACACCCATGACCAGGGCTCGATAAATCTGGTAGCCAATGTACGAATCAATGGAGTCTACCAATCTTCAGTCATTTCAAGATAAAACACATGCACTGTAAAAATGAAACAGCTCCTAGGCTGGAAGGATAGAATTTTGCCAGCATGCTACTCAATTAATAAATCATGAGTCTATTTTAAATTCATTATTTTCAATACTCAGGTTTATCAGTAAGGAAAATTTTTCAGACATTTGTAAATAAAGAAGATTGAAATAATGTTTAAATTTGAAAAATACATGGTCCCTGTATGACCCCTAGGTCCAGACCTACTTGGCCTATAGATAAATTAAGCACTGCTTTCGAAAAAATCGGTAATTTTCGTTTCGACATTTTGTTTGGTAATGCTTCTTTTAGTTAGTTTTAAGTCACACATGAATATACACAGATATCAATCACTCTCCTTCCCTCCAACTTATCTTGGCGTGACTTGTTACCTTTCTCTATGTGTTAGAAATGTCATTGCAATATATGCACCTACGCTTCTTGTATTTGGAACTCGCGAGTACAACTAATGCCATCTCACAATCTATTAGCTTCTGTTTGATACTGCCACACCCTTGTGGTCAATACTGTGTTTAGTTAATTTAGAATAGTGTATCATTCCATACTGTATACCTCCACACACCTACATATAGATAAACACATCTGCTCTCCGTGAAACATATTACTTACTTACCACATATAAAGAATTCAAATACATTGTATTATGGGAAGGTATTGACAACACCATGCAACATATGATAGCCTCAGATCTTCACATCATCTGTGGTACTATAACTATGGTCAATGATACTTAAAATCAAAGACTCCTTAAAGAGAAAAACGTTATTCGTAATGGTATTGACTGTTGACACTGATTTGTTTTTTATTTCATGCTTTTGTTTGTATGGTTTTACCCAGTGACTTGTTAAGGAATCCAACAGACAGTAAGGGCAAAATCTCCTGCACAAGATTGTGAAATTGCAACTGGGTACTTTGCTTTTGATAGCAATCACATATTAAACTTAACATATAAATAAAAAATATAATTTTTTTTATCAAAAATAATTTCTCGAGTGAGGCTTTTTAATCGTTTTCACTTTTAATAGCTTATGTCGCCATGAGTCGGTTTAAAAGGCAAACGGCGAGAAGTAACAGTAGACACAGAATATTTATAAGGTAGTTACGCGGCCACAATTATATATATATAGATTTTTTTTTTTTAAATTTTATATATATTCTTACTACAATTTTATATGTGAGATATAATTTTAGAATCCAAAGTAAACGGGAGTCATACCCCTCTCAACCCTGCATACATACTGATGAAAAGTGATCCCTCTGGTTCTTTCCTTTATACAGAATAATGTTCTTTTATGATAGAAAAAAATGATGAAAAACAATTTACATTATTTAGGAGAAAAAGGCAAGAATATGCCTGAGAAAGAACAGTACATATGAGGGATAAAAATATTAAAAATGAACACGTGAATTGCAGTCAAACAACTGTTCAATCTATTGCTTCACAAGACTATGGAAGTTGGGAATATAAGCGATACTCTGATAGATTCGCAATTACCAACTGTTTACCATTTAAAGCTAGGAAACATGCCCCAAAGATACTGTGCAGACTAAAACATTAACCTATGGCTTGCAACTTAATCTCTTTGGTTGAAAATTAAAAACAAACGATTAACTCTTACGATACCATAGAAGTCAAGACCCATAGGAATAAAAGCATTACCTCTTGCTTACAATACATAGAGTAATACGCACACACAAAATATTTTAAAATTAAACAAAATATAAAAATCTACTAGTAGAACAATGTTTGATTATATAAAAATATCTAAAATATAATCTTTTATCTACTCAATAAGAGCTGATATGTCTGGCTGAACACTGATTATTTCGAACATGCAGTCATCTTCCCCTTGGACTGACTCTTTCAAATTCGGACTTCCTTGATCATGTTCAGTCAGATGTTTCTTCAATTTTCGACTATGGCGAAACGCTGCACCACAGACCATGCAGACATAAGGGGCTTCATCACTATGTATATACTTATGCTCATTCAGTTTCCAATTTTGGTTGAAAGCCTTGCCGCAAACCTCACATTCAAAAGGATAACTGTTGGTATGGATGCGTGCATGTCTGCGGCAGTTGGAGTTTGATTGGAAGCTACGGCCACACTCTGAACATACATAAGGGCGGTTATCTGTATGAATCACAAGGTGCGATTTGTAATCCCCTTTCCTCCCAAAACACTTCCCGCAAATGTCGCAACTATAAGGCCTAACCCCAGAATGGGCATGAATATGCTTGTTACGAGCGCTTCGATCTTTGAATGCACTGCCACAGATATCACAAACATATGGTCGTTCTTCTGTATGGATAACTGCATGTATGCTAAGGTAGCTCTTATGCTTAAATGATTTTCCGCATACCTCGCAAGGATATTTTGCTGGCTCTGCTGCAGAATGAGACCGCTTATGTTTATAGAGTGCACTACGATGTCTGAAAGACTTCTGACATACTAGGCAAGAGAATGGGGTTTCTCCGGTGTGAACAACATGGTGGTGCTTTGCTGTTTGCTTACGGGTAAACCCCTTACCACAAATTCGACAACGAAATGGGAGTGCGCCAGTTGTATGTTCAATATAGACGTCAAAGTTATCGTAATTTATTTCATGTAGGTTATGAGCTTCGTTCTTATGCACTATGAGCTTGCTTTCTTGAAGAAATCCTTCAGAACAGATTTCACAGCTAAAGCCCCCTGTTTCTTCATCATCTTCCTTTTCTTGTTTAATAGATTCATTTAGTGTTTTAGCAGAATCGTCAATCGAATCATTATCAGATGCAGCTCTGTGATCCTTGTCTATTAACACATTTCCAGATGTTATTCCAGGTGTACTCGTTGGTGACACAGTAGCAATACCTGAATTGGTTTCCCCTTTGGCAGCAATGCCGGATTTGAAGTTAAAAACGAAATGACTTGCAGTTATATTCGATACAACACTGTCACTGCAGGTTTCTGCACCTTTCTCAGATCCAGTCTGGGATGCATCAAGATCTGAAGATTGTTGATTATCAACATTGGGAGATTCTGAAATTTCATCTGTTTCTGAAACACTATCTACAGTACTATGAAATTTTTTTGTACTACCATGTATAACAGACATTGCTGCTTTTGTGTGTTCCACATTAAAGGTGTTTGGAAGTTCATAGCTTGACTTTGCTCTCGACCCCACTTTTATTATGACTGGATTGAATTTCAACGACCTTTTATCACAGCATCTAACTCTGACATTAAGGCTCTCGATTAATGGCGAACTGGTTGAACATTGTTTTCCAACTAAGGAACAACTCATGACAGATTCAAAACCTCCATGATATATAAAAGTTGCAAAAAAGAAAACAGAATTAAGGGATTTATAATGTACATTGCATGCAAAGCATTAAAATCCTATACAGGCAAAGAATAGAAGCTTCGAAAGTATTATAATCTAGAACTTTGTGAGGTGATGCTGTAGAGGAGCATGAAGAGGGTTTTCAGTTTCTTTTCGATACCTAAAATAAAAGAAAAAAATAATTCCTTTTTATATATACAGTAAAACCTGTTTAAGGTGGGAACTCATGGGACTGGAAAAACATTCAGTAGTATGCATGTTTCCGCCTTATGGAGGTCACATGTAAAATATATGCATAGTTAAATTCAGTGGTAAGAGCTGCATATGCTTTTTTTTTTCTTTGTCGTATCTTGCGAACTTTAAGATTATATTTTCCTTTTGATAAAAATATTTATTTTATCACTGCATTTTATAAATTAATTTTCGCACTATTTTGTGGTTTTAGTACTTACGATCAATATGGTACAAAACTTCACTCTAACTATACATGCCTATTATATACAAAGAGTCTATTATGTAAGCTTAAATTGTAACGAGTACCTCTCTTGTAAAGATAATGATTCCCTTGTATAAAGATACTCCACTTGCGGTGAGTTTATACATAAATTGATGAAGTCGATATGAGTGACTTTTCATTCTGGTTAATAATGAACGCTTCTATTTAAGAAGTGGGTGGCACTGGCATACGCAGGAGGGGTCGATTATGGTTGTAACCCCCATTGCGATGAGATGTATAGTATACATGAAATACAATGCAGTTGTAGCTCTGTAACCCCCTCCATTGTAAGCCTGTAATCCTCCCCTTATGAAATTTCTGTGTATGCCTATGGTGGGTGGATAGTGTGCAAAATGGTCAGACAAGCACAGGCAGAAAGTTCATAGTGGGGGTTATAGGCTTAATGGGAGGGGTTACAGAGCTATAATTTATATATATTCCTATGTTACATATACAAAATTTCATTGCAATGGGGGGTTACAACCCACAAAACCACCCCGTGGCAACTCTTATGCGGACAAGGGCATTCTATATCTGTAAAATGTCTTTTGTTCGTTATCCCCCACTTTGCTATTTGCATTGTATTACAGCCCTCTTGCTTTTTTCTGTTGAGAAAATTTTCTGCTTTATGCAGGTTTTTCTCCTTGATGGGACTAAATAGTGCTTTCCGTTTCCATGTTAGACAGTTTCTGTTTTAGCTAACGTTAACTACCATTGACTTTTGAAGGGACCGCAAGAAAAATTCTGTCTTGACACGTTTCGACCATACACAGTTTTCACTGTATATAAAAGGAGTTACATATTATAAAAACACATTGATTACTGACCGATAATCTTATACAATAGTGGTGGGAATTTACAATAAATGCCCTTTTACCAAAAGCAAGCTAACTTCCTTGTTGGGTTGCTGTTCTCCCACGTTCGCTTTATTTCTGGTTGCCATGACAGTTTAGCGTATATAAGTTTTATAGTGCTTAGAATAATTCTTATCTTTATGTCTCAGCATCCTCTGTTTAATGTGATTGTTAGTGTTTTGTTTTTTTGGCATAAATATGTCTTGTTTCCCTTCTATCAATGTTAATGATCGTAACAGCCTGTAGCGGGAGACTAGAGTGCCTGGTGTGCAATCCTTTTGCGCATGTGTGTGGATTTCATAAATGCAAATACCTTGCTGCTTAGGTACTAGCAATGTCGAAATACACTATATATTAGATCAGCTAAAAAATAGCTAGATCTCCTAAAATATCAGCTATATCTACTAAAATACCTTTTCTAAAATACTTCCTGTAAAATATCTTCTCTAAATTACCTCCTTCAAAATATTTCAGGAACAGAGCAGTTTAAAACCTTGTCGCCAAAACTAACTTCATACTCTTAAAACGAGGAGAACTGATATTTAGAGGCGTCGGATGTGCACATGTGCAATGAAGCGCAGTTCACCATCTATATATTTGAGTGTGTCACAGCATATAAAATACTTTCTCTAAAATAACTTTTGTAAAATATCTCTAAAATATTTCTTCTAAAATATACCCCCTCTACGTTATTTTATCTTCTTGCCAGATGTTAGTTATCTAGCCAATATCTATTTTTTGATGGAAACACTGCTAGGAATTTTTGGGAAGTCCAGGCATACACGCAGAAGGATTACACATCAGACGTTATGGTCTTCTACTACGGGCTAGTGTGCGTACGCTGGGATTTATGCGCAGGTGCGGTGTTTACAGCTCTCAGATTCAGTTTTAAGAGTATAGCATCAGTTTCGGGAACAAAAGGAGCTTGCCGAACGGAATTTATTGTAAACAGTTACCAGAATAGTTTTATTACAGTGATTTTTTATTGACGACTTTCGGGGGATAGTGAAAAACATAAATAAAATGATGTTAATCAGAATGTATGTAATTCTATAAGGCATTTGCTGGAATTGCAAAATACCACCATTAACCTCTTGACTCCCAGAACATATGCTGCATACGTCCTTCCATTTCAGTAATCAGTGAACAGGACATGTACCCAGTACGTTGTTCATCTAACTGTGTAATAAAAGTACGTCATTCTTGTGGTGGAAAGCAAGAATTTCTCTACAAAACATTACACATTGAAGAGTACAATTCATGATGGGACCTGTTGACCATGTCAATCAGTTACTACAACCATATAATCCAGCTTACAAATCGTACACATAGTTTAAAAAGTTTAATATTCACATGGCTTTTAGAATGCTTTTGAATGATCTGGTCATTCATAGAAATGCTGGCGGTCAATATGTTAGGTTGAAATTTTTCATTATAAAATGTTCCGAAGAAATACTTATGAAGTACAATGAGAGTTATGAACAAATGTTTTCTGGTGGTAGTAGTGAAAGAGACGAAACCAAAAATCATCAACTTGTTTAGATTCCAAGCACAGATCAAGGGAAATGTCTCCAGAAGCGACGCCATATTTATACAACTAAACATGTTAGAAAAGATACTTGGCTAATGTGTTATGGTTGTGAAGGTTTTCAAGGACTGTGCAATAGCAGTAATTTTGATGAACATCACAAGTCTTTAAAATAAATTCCTGAGTTTTATGTACAAGCATGTTACATAATATACATATTATGATAATACCTCAAATCATTTTTGGTGTTTTCTGCTGCAAAGCCTGGTATATATCTCTACACTGGCAAAATAAAGCCTGCTAGTAAAAGAGTTAAGTTGAAACGGGCCAAGGCCTGTCCTAGCGGAAGACACAATATGAGAATTCTAATTATTGTATTGAATAACTACGAACACAAAAGGTGCAAATTTGACTGAAAAAAGCTACACAGGGTAGCCTAACAAGAAATCAACTGGGGTGGGGTTGGGGGGTATTGCTTGTCTTACATCAGCTAAATAATATCACTGACGTTTTTTAGTACTAGTTAAAATAATTTTAGTGGGTGCATATGGTCCTTTGCACCTCTTGGATACGTCACTGAATAGTATGTCATGTGTCAATGTCTTTAAACCAGATTAATTAGTTGGTCAATGTATTTTATTATTGGATTAGAGTGAACTTACTCATTTCAGAGATGTTTATTTGAAGCAATGTGTGTGAAAAAGAAATTTTTAAAAAATTAATTCTCAAAAATTGTTGAAAATGATAATTTCCAAAACAACTGAATATTTACGAAAAATTAAAGGTAAAATTATTAAAAGACGGTTGAGGTTACTTGCACGGGTGAAGTCAATTCCACTCTAAAAATCAGCGAGCACTGAACATCCCTAGAGGAAGCGCGAGCATCAAAAAGTGTAGCGCTAATTGTCGGTTCTCTGATTATCATTATATAGAATGAAGCAATGACTTTGTTTTGGATTTTCCGACGGAATAGTTGTTTATTTTAGCAGTTTTGCTTCTTGTCTAATAACTAAAATAAAACATTTGAATTTTTAACGAACGAGAGAGTAATATAAACTCTAAGATTACTAATTAGGCGACCACTTTTTATTTATTGATTAACTATAAATGTAGAAATTACAAATCTCACGAATTGCCGTAGTCCATATTATGAACCTCGTTAGTCATGTTCCTAATTTTTATATAAACGTTACATGTCTATACAACGGCGGGATACATATTCTAAATAAACCAAAAATCGAAAAATCGGCGTTAAGAAATAGCAAAAGGGATTTTTAATTCATTATTAGGAACTTCTTTTTCAAGAGTTATATGTAGAACAGATTGGTAAAATTGGATATAACCTTGAACAATGATTTAGAGAATTATCTATATCTGTGGTGATGATTGAAGCCACAACCCATAAAGAAAACACCGTTTCCTTAAGTAGTATATTTTTAAAATTATCAAAAATGTAAAATATTAGCATTATATAATAATTACATATAATGTCAGGTTTTTTTTTTATATATATTATAAAAATTTACTAAAACCAGTTTCACATCAATTCTAAACTATGAAGCTTTGTTTGTGTTTTCTGTGGAGGTGGAACTGCCGTAATGTGTTTCAACGGGTTTTTGATCAGTTAGTATTTTTGTTATTTGTTTCAGTATTTAAAACTTTTCGATCAAATTTTGTCAAAAGTCTAATTTGTAATAAAAGGCTTCGGACAAAAATATGAGGAAAATATAATTTGTAAAAGTAAATACAGTAAAACCTCTGATATGTTATGATGCTACATACTATGGTATTAGGTATTCTCTGGGCTATTCCCACACCCATAACCTATCATTGAACTTAGAAGCACAAATCTGAACTCTTTACTCCATGGTATTATTTTCCAATGGACAGTTTTTCAGTTAGCATGCTCTTTGCACTGTGCTAGACATGTTACCTTGTTTGGTTTTGTGACGTTCAGTTTGGTTGTTGCTCGCACGAAAATTCTCCAGTGATTGATGTTTTTTCAAATGGTATTATTGCACACCATGGTGCTAATGCTTTTCTGTAACTTTTCATGGATAATTCGCTGATTGAAGTCTGTTTTTCCATGTTATCTAATGTAAAA
This sequence comes from Dysdera silvatica, assembly GCA_006491805.2. NCBI lineage: Eukaryota > Metazoa > Arthropoda > Arachnida > Araneae > Dysderidae > Dysdera > Dysdera silvatica. The sequence goes on along the minus strand of QLNU02004149.1, from coordinate 6,851 downwards.
CCGCCAGTCTCTTTCCGTCATTTTTGGGGTTCAATTTTGATACTTTCCAACACTGGTAGTACCTGAATGTCTGCATTTGTTTATCAACATCACCAACTACTGATTTTTCATGTTCTCATTAAGTGTTAAGAGTATGTATGGATATACCACCTATATGTGGTATCCCATAATGAGATTGTTTTCAAAGTTTCACAGTTCCTAGCGATTTGCTGTTCCCTTTTTTATTTAGTCACTACATCCATCCATTGCATTTTGTTACCTGTATATTTAGTAACAATCGGTTAATGTGCAAATTTTATGCTTCATAGGCATGCCTGGACAATTATTGGTAGAATTAAATAACAATATGAATCGTCTATTGGCGTAGTGATACCAGCGCCGATATTGTGGCGTGATTAGATGGTGAAACGTTCGAAAGAAAATAAATATTTCTGCGTTCGGTGGGACCTGAACCCACGACCTTCCACTTGCCGGGCGGAGGCTCTACCATCTGAGCTACGAACGACAATATCTAATCTATTGCACGCTAGTTCCAGACGAGGAGAGACCTTGTTCTCTCGAAACGTGCGTCGAACCATCTTTTAAACTTACAACTACGCTAAAAAACGTTGTTATTTTTCCATTATTGTTATATTTGCGTAGTGTTCGTCACTTTTCCAGTCTTTAATATCTAATCCCTTATGAACATATATAAAGACTATTTACTGAAGCCGGTTATTTCGCAGAATGGTGTAGTACATGGACTACTATTTAAACCAAATTGCAAAGAGACTGGTATTAAATTGATCGAAATGCCCGTTGTTGCGTAGGTAGTGTATGTTGATATTTACATTTTACAGCCTGTATTCATGCATGCTTATTGTTCCCTGCAGTATTACTTTAATGGCCCATACGATAGTGTAGTAATAATGTGTTTGCCTAACGTGCTCTTATCCCAGGTTTGAATCCCAACAGTGACAAAAAAAAAGAAAAGAAAAAAATTGAAACAAAAAAACCCCACTAATCACTCACAGTCTGGGGTTGGTTCTTTACACCATAAGCGGGTCAGATTCCACGTAAAACTGTTCCAGATATGATCAAGAACTTCTTTGCAGCGTTCACTCAGATACATTAAGAGGGATTTGACTATATATATACACATAGGAATTCTGAAAAGTATATAAAAATACAAAGCAAACCCGAACTCAAAAGACAAATACAAGCCGAAATCAAGGGCGGACACGATCTTTCAATGGGGGGAGGGGGATGTCAAGGACAGAATTTGCCATGGTCTTGGAATAACACCCTTCATTTATCATGAAAGTTGGAATTTTTTACAGTGAAAAAATATATTTTGGGGGTCATGACCCCTGTGACCGCTCCCTTGTGTCTGCCCTTGGCCGAAATAGGCATTTAAGGCGATGAAGTTCAAAAAACGCATTTTACGAAGGAAAAAAAAATTCAAATTAGGCATTTATGGCATTTTGCATGAACTTCCAGGCTCTACTCATTAATTACTAGTGCCATAGACAGGGTGTCTACACATCTGGAAATGTCAGGGAAATTTGAAATTCATTGTTATAATAAATAGCTTATTAAAATAATTTTCCTGGACCATGCTTTTTGTACTACATTTTATACTGCAAAACTTATACTTTTGTCTAAACTTCTTCCAAAAATTGCCCTTTTGCACCAAAACTAATATAATTTATAGAAAATTAAGCCCATATATTTCTCAGGAGAAAATGTTTGCCAAATGCATAATGAAAACTAGAAAAAATAAAGTTTTTAGTAAATTATTAATCTGTAAAGATTTTAATCATACCGATCTCCTTTCCCTTATATATATGTAGTCATACGCACTTTAAATGGAATAGAAGATGAGGCATCAGCTTTGCAAGTGTGCGGCTAAACTCTTATAATGAACTCAAAAAGGGCTGAATGAAAATGTTGTAAATATTTAATTAATGTAAGTTTTTAATGTAAAGTAATGCATTTTTTAATAGCTTTTGTATTTGTAAATTCACTGTAATTGAGCTATAAATGGCTTTGGGGTTTAGGCCTATATTAATATAAATTAAAATCCACTAATTAGTGGATTTTATGGTCTGAAAAATCAGGGAAATTTGAAACAGAATTTGAGTAGACACTCTGCAGAACATAGTTAAAAAAAAAAAAACTACTACACTCCATAATATTGATACTAATTTGTATCTTAAAGAGTATTATATTTATTTTTTTTATTTACATTTACTTAATTTATACTTATAGATTTTATTTTTCTTTTATTAGATTTTATGCTTAATATTCTGAACATTTACATAAAAAAAAATCCTTTGGTTTATCACACACCACATTTTAACAACACTGTATTTTTATATTGTGGGCTTCTTTTTATAATAATATTAAAGAACTTTTTTGGACACACTGTATATATATAATTATTTGTTATCAGTTCTTCTGTTGCATAAAAGTAATGGAGGCATCAGAATTGACCTTCTTATAATTAGTTTCACTTTGATGCTTAAAAACTTCAAGCTTGTGCAAAATCATGAAACCAACAATGTATGAGAGCGAATCAGAAAGTCTTTGCCCCTACTTTTTATTACCCAAAATGTGGTACATACAGGTAATTACAAATATACATACTATTCTATGTACCTTACACTATTTTTACACATAGTCCCCATACCGGTTCAGACATTCGTCTCCTCGCAGCACGAAATTTGAGATGCCCCTGTGGTAGAATTTGTCCGGCTGACTGTGGAACCACCGTCGGACTACTGTCGTGGCTTCATCGTTGCACGTGAATCGCCAGGAACTGCGTCAGCGGACCGAAAACGTGGGCACTAAATCACTAGGGGCGAGGTCCGGACTATATGGTGGGTGGTCCAGACTCTCCCAGTGAAATGACCGGAGCTTATCGGCGGTTCTGCTTGTGTAAAGTCCGGACCTCGCCCCTAGTGATTACCACGTTTTCGATCCGCTGAAGAAGTTCCTGACAGGACAGCGATTCACGTGCAACGATGAAGCCAAGACAGCAGGACGAATTCTACCACACAGGCATCTCAAATTTAGTGATGCGATGGGACAAATGTCTGAACCAGTGTGGGGATTATGTGGAAAAATAGTGTAAGATACATAAAATAGTATGTATATTTGTAATTACCTGTATGTACCTTATTTTGGCTAATAAAAAATAGGGGCAAAGACTTTCTGATTCGCCCTCATACTAAATTAACTACTGTAATATCCATGCATCACATTCAATTTATTATTTTTCTCATTTTCAGACTTTCCGAGATGAATGTTGCAAAGTATTTGATGCATGAAATGTATTTGTCATTTGCATTCAAGCATAGAACAGTAAATGTACTTTATTTCCGAAATTTATTACGTGATATGCAACTGTCAACAGGTTTGCAGACATGTCAAAAATATTATAAAACAGCTTGTAACAATAGAAAATATTTTTAATTATATGGGATATTTATTTAGTTCTTGTTGCTATACTTTTACTAAGTGATGAAAGGTATCTCAGGAAAGATCTGGTACGTTAGACTTTGTAAAAGCGAGCAGTTCTGAAGCAGTCAACATGGCAGTATCAGATCCAATTATTATAAAAATTGAAAAGGAGGATTGTTATCCAATTAAAGTCACTAAGAAAACAAAAATCCCTAAGCCATACTTCGATGATTCTTATGTCGACCCAGTTGCTGTTTGCGAGGTGAGGTTGGAGTTAAATCAGAGTTCTAACGATTCATACCATTCTAACGATGAAGACATTCATACAATTTTATATGATGATTCCATACAGGGGTCTCAGGAAGTATATAATGGAAGCGTAAATGCTAGCGATTTTTATGCTCACACTGAAGATCAGTCAAACTGTAAATTCCGATGCTATGTTTGTGGCAAAGATTATACTTCCAAGGATGCGGTGATGCTTCATTATATAACACATGTGAAAAGCGAACCGTTTGAGTGTTATATTTGCAACAAACAGTGTCAGAATCATCGTTCGCTTAGCAAACATATTTTACGCCATCTAGAGGTAAAACACCCCTGTCCGATTTGTGGAAAATTCTTCAAAGATAAAAGTTACCTCAGGATTCACACGAACGTACACACGAAACAACGACCCTATGCATGTGAGATTTGTGGCAACAGATTTAAAGATCCAAGTGCTCGAAATAAGCACTCAAAGATTCATTCTGGCATCAAACCTCATAAGTGCCATATCTGTTTGAAGCGTTTCTTGCGAAAAGGAGATTTAAAACTGCACCTGCATTTCCATACAAACGAGCGACCTTATTCATGTCCTGTGTGTGAACGAACTTACCAGTCCACTTCTGGATATTTTAAACATATGAGACGTCAACATAATCAGATGCATAATATTAAGACTGGTGATAATGAATAGGTAGAAAATGCTTGAACTTGTATGAAACACATTTATTGTACATTGCCGAATCAAAACACCTTTCGCATTGGAATATACTACATTATTTATAAGATGTAAAGAATTTGAATGTCTTCAGTGAGACCACTGTTTTTTAATGGAACTGTGTTTAAATTATGAATTGCTGTGTTTCAAAGATGTACGTAACAACAAAATCTTACAACGGTAGAATTTTAATAAAAAATGTTATCTTTATATTTGTTGAATAGCTAACTTCTGTATATGTATGAGGTCATTGGCATCATAATTAACACAGTATGCTTGCTTAGTGGATATTTAGGTACTTATTCTGGAATATGTATGTACAGAAGAACTTTGATAAGTCAGAATTTTATATAATAAATTTATACAAGTTGAAGTAATAAGAAGTGACGAAAACAAAATGTATCATACGTCTTTTTTTCTTCTTTCTCTTCTGTTTCAACTTCTCAAAGTTCCACCCCCCACCCACTCTCTCTCTCTGTTACATTGAGCTCTCTCATATGTTTGATAGTGGGATTAGATTAACTACCTTTTAACATACGTGTAACGGGGGCGGACTGGGGTCCTCTCAAAGGGTGCATACCTTGGATTTTCGTAGGGCACGACTTCTTGTCCATTCAAAGGCGCAAGTCTTATCGCTCAGGGCCGGTGGCCCAGTCTTCTCCTGATGTGTAATAATTTCTAACTTTGACACTTCTTTTCTATCTTGGAAGTTAAATGCATTTTATACACTAAGTTGGACAAGATCCTTGAAATAGGTTTTTGTTTGTTATGCATCGAGGAACTTGCCTGCTTCTCATGTGAGAAATGGAAAAGTAAACTTTTACTTATTAACTCAATAACAGTTACAATGCCTTCTTATTGTGCCATATCCAATTTGCAAATGTTAGAAATCATTCACTTGCTGGATGAAAAAGTGCTACATTTACCTGTCCAAACCAGTTTCTTGAGGTATGTTCTTCTGCCAGTCCTCGCTTGCCCATAATCTTTTCTTACATGATAATGCACAGAGTATGTTTTTTAGGGTGTCACATATGTCCAAAATATTCGAGCTTTTGTTTTTTGACTTTCTTAATGATTTCTCTTGACTTTCCCCATTTGACACTACCGCATTATTTCTAATTTTATCTGTCCAGTGTAGAGCAACAGCAGCCTGTATGTCCACATTTCAAATGCCGCCAGTCTCTTCGTGTAAGTTTCTGTTACAGACCAGCTCCCCACTTCATACAGCCAGAATTGAAAATATGTAACACCACACCAAGTCTAACTTTCAGTTTTAGACTTGACTTTGGTTATTGTGTGCACGGGCAATTCATACAAAAGTAATTTGTGGGCATTTTATGCTTATCCTACCACTTAACCCTTATTATTTATCTCCAATTGTTAAATACATAATAACTTCTATAATTAAAATCATCCATATATTATTTTTTTACATGCTTAAGTCTTTTGATATACTGTACTCTAATAAAAAAAAAAGGTCATCTCATACTGTTTACTCACTTGGAAAAGTCAATGAAGTTTTTGACTGAAGAAGTCATGGAAATATTTTATGGAAAGTGCGGGGAAATTTTTCTGATTTAAAAAGCAATGTAATGAAATTACAGCACTAAATTTTCCCAGAAATTGTAGGATTCATTTCTAGTTTTGAGATAAAGGAAATCAAACGAATTTTTGCGTACAGTACTTCATATGATTTTTTAGTGTTCTGAAACAGGTGGAAGATATTGGTTAATAAGGTTTTCAAGTGTAAACAATATGCTCATGTTCAACTTTAATCGCCTCTTAATAATTTGATAAAAACACATTTTCACATTATGGTCCTCTTATTAATTTATCCTTACTCAACTAATTGCTGCAATATTTTATAAGTTTGTACAGATATAGTTAAAGTTAACGTTTGTACAGTTTTTCCCCTTCTTATAGTGGCTGAATCATTAAAGTGAGACATGAAATTTTAAAATTATGTAGGGTGAGTAGAGAACATTATAATTATGACTCAAAGTTAAAAAGTCTAAAAAACAATGGTAGTTCAAATTAATTTGATTCTTATTTATTATAGTTCAGCAATTTCATTTGATTAGAAAAAGTTCTGTGCATAAGCATATGAAGAAAGTTCATAAGTGGGAGTTATAGACTAAGGACGGGGGCACAGAGATACCTTCAATATTTCCATATTAAATATACAAAAGTCCATTGCAATGGTGGGGGGTTACAATCCCCATCAACACCCCCTGCATATTTCAATAGTTCTGTGTATCTTAAGTTTTCGAAAGCACCTTAGCTGGACATTTTTTGTTACCGGTTTAGAGAAGTCGGGATGTTTGAAACAAAATTTGGGTAGACACCCTTGATCAGATAACTTCGCAAGTTGGACACATTTAGATGGAATCGTCAGTATCCAACTTGTTCAGGTTCTAATGTTTTT
>QLNU02004138.1:0-17431 GCA_006491805.2 Dysdera silvatica | reverse complement strand
TAGGATACAGTTTTGGAATATTTTCTTTAAAAATAGGAGTCAGAACATTATTTTGATAATGTGTAGAGTTTATTTTTGAGTTTATTTCAACTATTCTTGTTTTTAATTTTCCGTTATAAGAGATGCCAGCGATAACCATAAATACTTTACTGAAAGTTCTTTTCGTTCTTTGAGCAAAACCTTTCAGTCTCTCGGCCCTCTTTTCGAAAATAAATCGATCTTTTTTTTATTAAAATCATTTAAGTAAATCCATGCTTCGTCAATTGTAACAATTGTTTTCCATCTATTTCCTGCTAAATAACTTTCATATAACAATTTGCATGGGCCCTGCGGTGGTTAGTGTGGTAACGCGTTCTCCTATTGCGCGGTTAATCCGGGTTCGACTCCCAGCAGTGCAAAAAGAACGCTTACTCAGAGATCTCATAAAGATCGCACTGCTCACTGTAGTCCGGGGTTTGGTTCCCTAGGCCTTAAGAGGTTCGGATTCCTCGGAAAACAGTAGGTCCCGGCGCAGCATGACCACTGTAGTCTTTGAGCCGTAAAACCAAAAACCAAAATAAAAACAATTTGCATCTAGTCTTCGGCTCAGCAACATGCCGAGTTTGCAGACGATGAAATGTACTTTTTTTAATTAAATTAAAATCTTTATTAATTATTTTATTTTTATTTGATGTTGATTTATGCAAAGATTTTTCTATAGTTCTTTGAAGTTTTGGATTTCCTTGTAAAACCATAGACTGCATTTTAGAAATATTAGAGGAAGTACGAACCTTTTTGAAATAATTCTTTTGCTTTTTTTTCCTCCTCACATCAAAGCCTGACGGTTTTTTCCTTTTACATTAATAATATCGCTTATTTTATATTTTAAAACTTGGAAGCCATGCTTCTTGCATCGTTTTTTAATCATTGCCTATGAATTTTCCCCTTCGGTACTGGCGAATATATAGCCTTCAAGCTTCCTTCCGTACGTCATTTCACAGCGCAAACTAAATTTTTAGTCGCAAACGATTTTTCGCTTTTCAGGTAATAGTGTTGCCAGATTTTTTCTAGGTCGCTGTTGTTGTTTTTTTAAATTTAAAATCAAAGTTGTTATAAATACGTGTAAACACCCTCCATATATTACATGATATACACACATATAATATACATTATGCAGATGCATATTATATAGCCTTAGGGTGGTCCTTAAAACCAAAGATTAAAAATGTTAATGTCTTACCTGCTAATAATGTTAAGTGGGTTGAAAAAGTAAATTACCTTGTACTTTAGTCTGATCAGGCAATTTTAAGAGGTGTCACACGAACCCAGAACTTTAGTTACTTCTATTACTTTACTATAGCACTAAAATCCGAAAAGTTCTATAAGAATCTGCCTGTTAAATTCTTATATTATACATTATAAAAGTAAAAAAGAATGTCTATTGTCCATTTGTCCACAAAGGAACATTAAACACTGTTCAATTATTCAGATCGCTATTTACTGCCACTCACGGGTTTTTTAGTGCATTTGGAAATTTCTTCTTCTAATTTTCTTCCACAATTTTACGTAAGGTACTCCTTCTGGTCTTCATTCTTTGTGAAAATACTGTTGTAGTCTTGCATTAGTGCCACACTGCTTTCGGCTGAATTATTTACTATCTTAAGGGCTTTAACAATAATCATTGCTGATTGATTATTGGGTGATGCATCCCACTCGTTGGGACTCACAGACAAAAGCTTGGTGTCTATATCCAGCATTTGAAGAAAACGATGGGACGAGCTGGTCACAAAGTTTGCTACCGTCTTTTCATGATTATATTGGGCTACATCTCAATCGATCCTCTTTGCAGAGTTTTCTGTCTCATCCTTATTTAAGGCATTAATTATATCCCCCTTCACTGACACAGGTATGTCAAAGTCAAAGAAAGAGGGTGACACCAAAAATTCATTTAGATGTCGCAGATGTCTGAAAAGGCTAATTGCTGCACTTGAGACAATTTTGTCGTTATAAGATACCAGATGTTTCAAGAAAGCAAGGTAGTTAGCCGGGACAGCAACCACAAGCGGGGCTATAAACCAATGATCTGGCGTACATACTGATGGCAAAAGCTGCAGATCTTTACATGTCGGCATGACCATGTTTTTTTTTATTTTAAACTGAGAATGAAAAAGGCACGTTTTTATTGTAAGATATTATTACCCTTCACAGGGATAACACAATTGCCAAATATGGTCAACACACAAAGCCACCGGGGCGAGATTTATGTGAGTTTTTCGTGGGGGATTTTTTTATTACTAATAAATTTGACACCCGCGTATTAGTAAAAGGCTCATTTAACAACGTTTTTTAGCACAATATAACTAAAAATTTATAAAATCGACGATAGTTTCGGACGATTAATGGTCGTCCTTCTTCTAGGATAGTAAAATTCAACTTTTTACATTTGTCATTTCTTCGTCTATACCCACGCATTAGTAGCTCAGAGTAGAGCTATTTTTGTTTAGGAAAAAAAGAGATGCCGTCCTCATCCGGGATTCGTACCAGGGTCCCGCGTTTTCTCTTTTTCTCCTAAATAAAAATAGCTCTAGTTTGAGCTACTAATACGTGGGTGTCAAATTTATTTGTAATAAAAAATACCCCACGAAAAACACACCAAAGTCTCGCCCGATGACTTTGTGTGTTGACCAATATTTGGCAATTGTGTTATCTTTGTGAAGGGTAATAATACCTCACAACTTAATATAAGGAGAAAAACCGCCTGTTCTTGTCCTCGTTCGTCTAGTAGGTCAAGACACCGCGGGCTCAACGCGAGGACCCTGGTTCGAATCCGAGATGAGGACGGCGTCTCTTTTTCTCCCAAACAAAAATAGCTCTAGATTGAGCTACTAATACGTTGGTGTCAAATTTATTTTTAACATATTTTTATTACACAGACGATGCGGGCCATCTATCTAGCCTGGTGGAGAGCTCTGGGCTTCATGAAACGGATTTCTCGGGAAAGATTAGCACCAAGGTAAATTATAGTCAGTTCCAGAAGTTCCTGGTAGTCGTTGCATGGTTGGATGTCAGCTAACTGCTGCTTACAGAAGTTAATGATATTTTTCCGTTCCGTGACCTCATCTTCAATGACTTCAAAATTATTTTGGCTGATGAATTACCAATGCTGTTGAAAGCGCTTAAAAAGCATGGTGTCAGGACCAGAAAAGTGGATTTCATGTGCGGCAAAGACATTTCCTGCAACAATCTCCATGATGTAGTGGCGACATGTGAGGTTCAGCAGATCTCTTCCAACATACAATTCAATAGGTGTGCAAACCCCTACCCGTTGACCTGTGTTAACACTCCTTGGTTAACTCGTTGGTGTGTGGCCCGTGTTACCACTCGTTGGCTGTGTTAACTCGTTGGTGTATGACCCATGTTAACACTCGTTAATTAGTTGTCCTACGAGCAAGACTTTGGTGTCTTTACAAGTTACAGGCGAAGCTGAAGCCATGTTGTTTTTAGGACACCGCAATATAAACTAAGTTTCTTAACTTGGAAGCGAAAAACTGCCTTATTTTTATGACTGCATAGTGTTTCTGTGCCTGTATGACTTGAATGAAAAGAATCCTTGCACATAAGGGAAATTCCCTCTAAGCAGCTAATCTATAAACAGTGTATTTCTGTCCGTTCCCACCCCGACAAGAAGCAGTACGTTCAAATTATGCATGTTCAAACGGCTTAGTAGTTCTTACAATATCTTAGGTGTCAGCCTACGTTGGAAGCAATTTTTTGTTTTAAAATTATAGAAAATAATGAAAATAAACATATTGTTAGTTTCCATTTATTATTGTTAATGTAGAGAAAACAAACCCAAGTTATTTGTATAATATTTATTATTTATATGCATGTTACCATGTAACTTAATGGTACACAATGTATCCCTATGTTAACTGCCAATACAACCTAATTGCACAGTTCAGACTCCAGGTTATACGTCATAAAATTGTCCAATCTTCCCCAAATTTTTCATATGACGTTTTTTCGTCAAACATAATAATATTAGGGGGTAAGACTATGAAAAATTAAAATAAAAAATTACTATATTAATAAGGGCCACCATAATATAGACTACATTATACAGATACATATTATATACAATATTTAAAGATACATATTATATACAATATTCACAGTACATATTATATAGCCTACATTATGCAGACACATATTATATAGCCTACATTATACAGGTACATATTATATAGCCTACATTATACAGACACATATTATGTAGCCTACATTATACAGATACAGATTATATACATATATAGTACACGTATTTATACATATTTATCATGCATGGTTAATGTTATACACAGGAGTAAAAAACTAAAACAAATACCCCTCATATCCATTAAAAGAAGGTGGGTCGCGGTTTAAAATGTTTGAGAACGACTGTGTCAAAGCAATCAGGCACGGGACCAAGTAAGTCCAAAATTTCACAGTTCAAAACCTATGTTTAAAATCCACTTCCTTTTTTAAATCAATTTTTCGTAATTAAACTCGTCTGAATGCATTATGAAAGGGGAAGCGTCATCTCTCTTTTTTTTTAATTTGTGTAAGTTAGTAATGAAGTTAAAATTAATTATAAAGTCCATCCTAAACTGAGAAATGAAGAGGCATTGCTGGATATTTACGTCAAGGGAATCTATTCAAACATTGCTGTAAAACCAAGTTCGTTTGCTATTGAAAAATTACGACAGAAGCAAGCATTATTGTCTTTTATCGTATGTACTCTAAACTACTTTTATTCCTCCTCCACCGTGTATTCCAACTTGACAACAAGCGGTAATGACTTCGCACAAAATTCTGAATACTAATTAACAAATCTGCAATTTACTAATTGCTTTTAGCTAATTGAAACGACAAAATAGTGCAACATCCTTTATTCCTTTGAGATCAGTACGCTTTTAATATCAGTAGAAACGAGTTTACCGTCGGGTATCAACTTCTAGGCAAGTCTTAACGTTTTATTTGTTTTTTATCAAGTTGAGGAATACGCAAACAACTAATAATATCTCAATCAGAAGCCAAAATAGCAGTCATTCTTGTATATTAAAAATCAGAAACTTCTATGACAATTTATACCACAAGGTTGAAAACGTTGTAGCTTTTGAGCTATGGGGTTAAAAATTTGCCATATAACTAATGTTAGAAGGAAAATTTTCAAAAACGATTTGGTATACGGGAATGAAAGTAGTATATTTGAACATCTAGTTCAAAACAAAAGCAGATAAGAACACGTTGTCGAAATAAGGGAAAAAAAGAAAATTAAATAAAATGCTATGGAGTTTTACTGTTATAACATTTATTACAATTTTAATAATGAAATTTTTAATTTATTTTTCATAAATTTTGCGTCAGTAATATGCAACATAGAAGTGTTCACTTGATATATCCTTCTAAAATGACACCGTCGATATATTAATAGTAATCTACAGTTGCTGTGTGTCAAATCATTCGATGAACGACCTACTGAACCTGCCTGCTCGTTCATGATAGATGGGCAAAATCTGTCATGGAAAGATCCTGTAGTCTACAATATTAAAATCCCAGAAAACGATTCGAAAACTTCCTTCCTGAGTCTCTTAAAAGCAACATTTGTGTGTGTGTGTGTGTTGATTCCTTCATTGAACGATTTGGCATTCCTCTAGTCTGCAGTATTAAAATCCCACAAAACGATTCACACGCTTACTTCTGGAGTATCTCAAAAGCAACATTTTTGTGTACATGTGGTGATTCATTCATTGAACGATTTGGCATACCTTTAGTCTATAGTACTAAAATCCCACAAAACGATTCGAAAGATTACTTCCAGGGTATCTCAAAAGAAAAATTTTTGTGTTTTACTCCATTTATTGAACGGTTTGGAACACCTGTAGTGTACAGTATTAAAGTCAAAAATCGTTCAATAAACGAATCAACACATACAAACAAATATTGCTTTTGAGATACTCCGGAAGTAAGCTTTCGAATCGTTTTGCCAGATTTTAATATTGCAGAATAGAGGTGTGCCAAATCGTTCAATGAACGAATCACCATACGAAGACACAAACGTTGCTTTTGGGATACTCCAGAAGTAAGCTTTCGATGTATCTCAAAAGCAACATTTGTGCATGTGTATGTGTTAATTTTCAGGTAAACTAACTTAGAACTAATATAACGAATTAGAATATTATATTATTATATATTAAAATATACAATTTAGAGAATATTTGGATATTTTAATCTCTGTGCAACAGTAACCAATAATTCTTTATTTTACTTCTTATGAAAACCACAAATAATTAAATCAATTATGTCCAAAATAAAATAGGCAACTTCGTTTCATAGCAAGGATTGCGTCCTCCGATTTCTACACAAACATGATTTTTCCGTTTCATATATACAAATTATACAACTAAATAATCGAAACTAAACTGAACGAATTTACAATATTAAGTTTTCAGTTGATCTTTCGTTATTAGATATAGCATCAATCATCTTATTTTCAGCTGTAGACATAATTACAAAGTTTGGGTTTGTGAAGTTAAAAATTGAAAAAGAACAGTGACTGTTGATCTATTTCGACGACAGTCATTGACGACATTTACATTTAGCGCTTTGATCTGTCGGATTTATAATTCTAACTGAATATATTTTCAAATACTTTAAACATTCCTCTGATAAATTTGTTTTAAGACTCAACCTTTCTCGGACAGCCATTTTTGTGGCCGTTTAGTATCCTTCCACTGGAAAATCGCGCATTTAAAGATTCTGATTTTTGCTTTAGTGACTGGGCATATTTCAATGGAACTGGCTATACCATGTGAGTAAATTGTGGTCAAGTCCAAATGATTGTTGTTTGACCTATGAGGATGCTTTGGGTTATATCTGTAAAATGCCACTCCATGACAAATTGATTGATTGATTGATGAGCTCACTTGGCTGGTTGTCATCCCGTTCGTTGTAAACAAAGCTGAAAGTAAAAAGAGATGCAAATTTAACTCCTGGCTTAGTTCTCTCGTTAGAGAAAGTAAAGAAAGAAGAAATCTCCATTGAAGCCCTTTTTCCGAGATAAAAACATGGTAAATTCCTTGCCTTTCTTAACATCGAAGATTTCTTTACAGTTGAGTATTAGTCGGGAAATTAACAAGCATCTTTCATTCGATTGTTTTCCTCCAATAAGAAAGTGTTCGAAGCTGCTACAGGGAAGAATTTAGGGACCTATTTCCTGAGTTCACATTATAGCCTAACTATCAAAATTTCACTTTTTCTTTCGTATTAAATTTAAGCCGATATTTTACAATAACCTTTACCCCCTAACAGCTATTTAATAATCTTGCGTGGTTTGTTTACAGTAACTTTGGAGATTCTTTGCTTACATTAATACGCCTTAGAACAGCGGTTGCCACTCGTTGGTCCGCAGAAAAAGCTGGACATTATTTGCATTTTTAATGTTTGATTAATAACAAAACAAAAATAATATTCTAAGAAATTCTCATATTCTGAATGACAATTTTCACCTTCATATTGCACTAAATTCACGAAATGTGGTCCGTGAGGTCCGAAAGGTTGGCAACAGCTGCCTTAGAACTTATTTGGGTTGGTTAGCATTTTCAATGACATATTTTTCTTTTAACGTGCAGGTTGGCTTGTTCGATTTTACCATATACCAAGCGCTTGGCGGTTTTTCTATAAATACCCAGTCCAGGATTTAATTCCTTAAAGAAAAGTTCGTATTCCTCGGAAAACTGTAAGTATGGCCGTTGCGTGAGCCTAGCTACCCTTTCGAGATAAAACACGCACAATTATATATTTGTACACCCAATTTTTACAAGATCTTTAAACAACACGGTCGAAGAAAAAATCGACTTCTTTTTTTTTACACGGTTAACGTTTAACATTCCTATTCCAAACTTTTCGATTTCCATCTTTTAATTTTAGATTCCAAATTCGTATAAAAAGGATCGTGTATAAAAGGAGTTAGCTGTAATGATTAACATGCTGTTGTATCGTGGCATATAACATAAATTTATTAATGAGACAAAATGTGTATTATGGAAAGGTATCAACTGTTGATTGAGGTTTAAGTGGCTGTTTACTTTGATCGGTATGTTTTTAGCTTAATTGGAAAATGTCCGAATCTGTTATTGTTGCTAGACTGTGAGTTAATAATGATAATTTATTCAACCCAATTTTTATACATTTTCTGAGGTGCATAAGCGATACTGAGAAATATATGAAAGAAATCTTTTAATTTTTATGTCTAAGAAATAGAAGAGAATATAAAGCCGAAGCTTGTTAAGGGATTCTCTTCGAAAAACGGTTTTAAAATTGTGTTGTTTCATAGGTTTGTTGTTTCATTGAATATTTAAAACGAACAACATTGTATAGTTCATTAATTTATTTAGCAAAATTTCTATGAACTGACGACCAGAATATATTAATGATATATATACGATTTTTTGAGCCTCATTTGAGAAAACTGCGATACATACGCAGATAAAGTTTATATATTACATTAAAATAGTGCAAAGGAGGAATAAAATTTTGAATTGGATTCGTTTTTCAAAATTTGATTTAATTGAATTTCTAGGGTGTATCGTATAAATAGTTAAGTGGATTTCTCAAGAACTGGGTGAAGACGCATTTTCAAATCTACGTGGTTTTCTTTGCGTGGACACACAGATCAAAGAAAAAAGTTTAATTAACACTCAGTCACCTAATAATTACTCTTAATCAGGGCTTGAGAAACCGCAGCGAACCGTAATCGCCCCCTCAAACAGAAAACTTAGGGATCTAGTGGAAAAATATTTTCTACTCTCAACGGAAAAAATCGTCACAAATGACCACTGGATTTATCAAATTATATACATAACATATGTTCTCAGAACATTATATTTGAAGAGAAAGAGATTTTAGGCAAGACAGAGAATTCAGAAGGGTGGGCGTCGAAGGCGATTCTATTCCCAGTATATTTAAAGAAAGAATCTATAATTGGAAAATATATAACCAATCCTTTAAATAATAGATATCGATAAAATGATTTAGTAATTCGTTTGTTCAAGTTTTACAGTATCGTGAACAGTTATTCACGATATGACAGTGGGAAGCGATAAAATGGAAATGAATACAGAAATAAAATTCATGTTAAAGGAATCTTGGATAAAAATGACCGTTGGATGCTGGAGGATGAATTAGGCTTGGGTATAGGGACTAGGATGGTGGTGAAGGTCAGCTTGCGGTCCAGACAGAAGTTATTTCAAAAAAGGTGCCAGGGAAAAAAGTTATAGAACAATAACAAGCTATATAAATGTCGAAAGTGCACCGAAGCCATATATCGTTAGGCCGTAAAACTCGAAAAGGAAATCTAAGGAAGGCGGGACGAAGTAGGAGACTCCGTAGGGTCGAACGGGCAAATGAAACCGCAGGTCGAGTGATCGGTGAGATAGGAGGAAAGGACGTGATTGGAAGGGAGAATTGATCAAAGCTGAGATTGGCTAGAAATAGTTTAATAGTTTGATGGACGTGAGTGTCGTTCATGGATGAGAGTGGGTCTGATCTCCGGAGAAATAAGGTCGGAGAGGATTCCGGATCGGATCTTAGAGGTGAGAGATCGAAGGATCGAGAAAAAAAAATCGTCGATGCGAGAGAGTTGGTAGAGTACGATTAAGATTGTGTAAAGGAGCCCGAGCCTTAAAGTCTCTGGTAGAAGTTAGAAAACATTTTTCCAGACCCAGCGTAAGAAGTTTCGTACCTATCTATCCTTGGCTGCGATAGCATTGGAGTAGTAGCACCCGAGTCGTTATTTTTTCCGCGCATAGAAGCAAGCAGACAATTTCCTGGAGCCACATTTGTCGGACTACTTCACGAGACGATTTCCTGGAGCCACATTTTCTGGACCAGTTCACGAGACGATTTCCTAGAGCCACTTTTTCCGGACCCGTTCACGAGACGATTTCCTGGAGCCACATTTGCCGGACCAGTTCACGGGACGATTACCTGGAGCCACTTTTTCCGGACCCGTTCACGAGACGATTTCTGGAGCCACGTTTTTTTCCGGACCGGTCACCCGAGAGTTTTCACTGCGCGTAGGACGGACGTATATGGATAGTGGAGGGCACCCGTGTAACGTGAGTTTTATTTTTCTTTACCTTTGATATGAGGTGTATCGCGGTTCGATAGTAAGGATAGTGTGTAGAGTCAGGCCTCGAGTAAGATAGGTGCGAAACCAGGGAAGATAAGATTAAAGTTTTTAGGTAGTGCAGTAAACAATTTTTGTTGCATAACTATTTGCATTACATTCAAATATTGCAACAATATTACATGTGTACATTAAGTGAAATAAGTGTTTTATAGTATGTGTTTAAATTGACTGTGTCGGATTTCAAGAGTAATCACAGGCTCAGCTCATAAGCGCTGTGCGGTCATGCAATGAGCGTGAAAACCTTAGTATATTGTCCTCACAGCTTCCTGCTACATTGAATATAGCAGACTCAGTTCCTCATTGCGGGCCCAACGTTTACTGGTATACTATACGGATCATGGTGGTTTTTATTAAATCTTGGGAATACATTACAAAGTTGTTATTGTTTCAAACAGTCTTGTCTATCTTAACGCCTGGTTATTTACTAGCTATTTAGAGGTAAAACGCCAGCTAGAGGTATAACCGTATCTTATTTATTGACATTGATCACATTTGTTCAGTAACCGCTTTATTAATAATACTTAATATTTAGTATATCAGCAATAGCGGAATTAAATATTCTATATTAGTATATTATTTTATACTATAGTCGTTTAATGACTAGTGGAAACTAGCCATTCGCGATAACAGCATAAGGGTAAGAAGAGCTGTGCTGCGCCGATATTTACAGATTTCCGAGGAATCGGAACCCCTTAAGGCCCAGGGAAACAACTCCTGGATTATGATAAGCAATTAATCGGGAAGCGTTCTCCCTTTTTTTAGCACAGTAGGGAGTTGAACCCAGGAAGACTGTACCCTAAACGAACGTGTTATCTCTGCACCACACTAGGGTTCCCTTTGGTAATTCGTCTTAGGATTCATTTGTATAAGGTAACACATCCAATTCTGAATTCTCCGGCACTATTGTTCTTCATTTTTTTTCTCCAAAATCAGCTTCCTCCTTTTCCGAAATTCTTAAAAAGGCAAACTTCAGAGTAATTTTTCCCCATTCAACAAAATCCATATCTCTAGACTTAAGGACGACATCTGAATTTTAAAATGTTGAGGTGTTTACCAAATCTACTGTGAATGTAACTTGTTCTACGTCGGCCAGACTAAACGAGCCTTACAGCACAGACTAAAAGAACACCCTAATTATGTAGAGAAGGAAGAGTTCCATAAGTCTGCCATTGCTGGTCACACAACCACAAATTCAATTTCAACCAACCCACAATTATCTGTCAACCAAGATCGATACGTGAATTAAATTTTTTAGAAGCAGTCCATATCACTCAGAATTCTTCTATCATAGTCAATGAACCAAAATCTACTCCAACTTTTATTCAAGCTTGGAAATGTTTAATAAAATTTCACATTAATTATTCATTTACAACTGGCAATATAATAGTCATGCAATAACAACATCTCCAGTTTTCTAACATTTATTTTTTCATTTTGTATTCCTGAAAAAAAAATGGCTAAGTCCGTCAGAAACGTACGTTGAATTAAAACGTTTTAACAAGCCTACTTACGCTTACGCTTAGAATATCATCTTTACTTATAAATTCATTTATGTGTTTGACACACTGAAACAAAATATATTATGTATGCTAGATATATGCACACATGAGATATCAGTATACGGTATATAAGTGATTAGAACTGCGAATACGGAAGTGTATTTATAAATTTATAATTAACGAATTGTAGTAAATTTTAAGTTAAAATTATTACTATTTCAACTAACATTTTTGAAATACAAATAAATTAACCATGACGTAGTATAATATCTAGGAATAAAAGCGTATTTCTATAAAGTTATCTATTTTTAATTTGAATGAAAAAAATGTTTCAATTTATTCAAATCCGCACATAATTTAGTTATTGAACATTAAAGTAAATATCTCTGAGCTCACTTATTCATTTGTAGCGTAGTTATTCTGGTAAAAATAATTGAATTTATCTTGTTTGTAACAAAACGTATAAACGCATATAGAGCGACAAGCTTTTAAATTGAATTTAGATCGTAATTTAATATTTTTACATAATTTTATAAACAAGCGTTTGAACTGAAAAAAAGAAAGGAGGATGAACATTTTTAATGCACATTATCTCCGTTGTGTTTTAATAAAGTTTAATTTAAAACAAACCCAACAAATGTCTAGATAAACCATTTAAGCAAATTTATAGACAAATAGTTCATACGTCACAAAACGAACAACTGTTTTCAGGTAATAAATTGTGCAACAGCACACAAAACTAACCCCGAACTAAACGTATAATCTCATTATGTAAACTAGAAAAATAGTCTGCACTTCCTTCTAAATAATTTTAAAAGTTATTTTCGTTTCTCTTTGTCTAGACAAAGAAATTCAATTGTCAGATCCAATAGAAAGGTTTGAAATTTTTTTGGCTTAAAATTTCTACGTACGCGCAAAAATGAACAAGCATGAATTGCACTTTTTTTCCAAGCCTTTCTTATCAAACAGTGTCATATACTTTCATCTAAATTAGCTTAAACTTTCTTTAGAATTAGTAATTTGTTTTAATTAGCATAAGGATATGGAAATTAAATACCTACGTTATGCTCAAAGGAGCACTCTAGGATAGGGAGACCATTTACAAATTATATGAAACGGATATATTTATGTGTATTTATCATGACAACATCTAGCTGATTACTGGGCAATTGAAATCCAATTTTGATTTGAAACACCTCAGATATTGTACACCGACACACGTCGTTATTTAATCGTATATTGTCTTTAAATAAAAAATTTATATTTTAATTACACACATACACACACACACTCCTCTCTATTTATATATTGAATTATTGTTTGAGCAATTTGACTATTATTGAGAGATTTTAATTAGTTTTAACGCATGAATTACTTCTTAATACAACTTTTCCGCCACCATTTGTAAAAAAGGGAAAGATGTTCAGTATGACATTATGTTTCCGTAATACATGGTTCAAGCGTTCACTATTTTTACAGCATGCTTTAAAACTTCCATCATTTTCCAACATGTTGCAAAATTTCGCTATTTTCGCAAATTGTTTCAAATTTTAATCGTTTTACGACAAGCGTGTTTCAAAGTTTTAATTCTTTTATAACATGTTTAAAAAATGTAGTCCTGTTACAAAATGCTTTAAAATTTCAAAAGTTTAATCCTTTAGTGTATAGTTTAAAATAGCCTCTCAGTGAATATGAATAAGTAATAGAAAGATCGTTATGATTGAAACGTGAAAAAATTCATTGTATCATTTAATGTTCACGAAATATGAAAATGGAATAAATCTATTAATCATTAATTGCATTTTAATTACTCGTTTACACATTATATTGCATGCCTTTAATTCATTCATCCGTGTTTTTTCATTCTGTAGCGGAAACTCGATATTAAAGAACGTGCAAAAACTTTCCTTGATGGAAAAACTGAAATCAACTTTTCTACCGTGAAATTTGCAAATGAGTTCAGAAACAACAAAGCCAATAAAAACCTTTCGTCTTTATAATAATATTAAACAATTGCAGTAAATTTCTTGTAAATCAATTAGGTGGATATCATATCATTAAGAAAATTAATTTTTTGGAAAACTTGTTTGGAAGACCTTTTTTGGAAGATTTAAATAATCAGCTTTTAAAATCTCTTCCGCTGTCAATATTTTTCTAACCTCACTTGATCATTTTCTCAGCTTTTTAAATTATGAACCATGCCAGATAACCTATTACAACATCAGCAGCCAAGTTATTATTTCTCGACGTTATTAAAAATTATGAAAGAAAATCTTTGAGTTGAAAACAATTTTTCTGCATCAACAGACTTCAAAGCTTTATCGTGGCTGCGCAGCAAACTACCATTAATCGCCGGAGTTAAAGCGCGTTAACAAAGAAAACAATTAAGGCATTTTTTCTTCATCAATTATGATTTTTTGAAAATCTAGAAATAAAGTTATTTTTCCTTGTTTTTAAAATAACCCAACTCTTTAATTAGCTCATTTTATCAGCGAAAGAAAGAAAGGTGTAATAAAATATTTGAGTTCAGCCTCAGAAAGCACATGCGATAATCGTGGCTATGAAGACTTTTTCATCTCACGTTTGAGACGCGATGTTTCATACGGTTAGAAACAAATGCAAGAATGAATTATTTGCCTATTCCTTTCCTAAATGAGCTTCCATAACATGTCAATATATGGATTTTAAAATCGTATTCCGTGATTATTATAACTGAAAATATTTATAAAAACAAATAAACTTCATTTTTAAAGTAAATTTGAAAAAGTGGATATTTAAAGCCTTAATCAGGTAAGCAATATAGGATTAAAGAATATTTGCGATAGCAATCTGTGACGGCAATAATTAAGTAAATAAAATATAGCTGGCTGGAATATATATATATATTCAGGAAGAAACCGAACAATTCAGAGAAGTATTAGACAGGAACCTCAAAGGAAAGAAAAAGAGAAGTAGAGGAAGAATTAGATGAAGAACTTCGGAAAATGAATTAAATGAAGCGGGTAAAACATGTATGGGAAGAAACTAAGAGACATGTAATAAACTATGGCAAGTGAACAAGCGTGGCAAAAGTTTCACCTTCTCCTAGGGTTAAGAGAAGAATCAACAATTGAATATAAACATCTCGCTTATGAATAATAGGGTATAACTTAAAAGGATAAGATATGACCCAAACTTTTCTCATTGTGGTAAGATAAACTTTATTCAGGAGAATCACACATAGACAACAGGCACTTTAATACAATGCTGAACATAGAATAATTCACCTGGGCAACAATGGGTAAAAACTATTATGTCTGACAGAGCCTATGCTGCCCTAGGTAGTGATATTTCGCTGCTTAAGTTAGAAAAGTGTTAATCCAATAGATGTTTATGAAGAAGTTTTTTAAACAGACGGAGTAAGTTTATTGATTGTAAGGAGGTAGGAAAGAAGTTCCATACTCTGGGACCACAACAGGCTATCCGTACCATCCCCCGATTAGTTCTAGAAAATTCGGGTGTGCAATTGCTTGCTGTTCTTGTAAGATGTGTGTAGTTGGGTAATTGAAGAGAAATGATTTTAGGATGCCGTGAAGATTTAATAGTATATAGTTTAATAATAGTATTGATTACAAATCAGTAT
Source organism: Dysdera silvatica (assembly GCA_006491805.2). Taxonomy (NCBI): domain Eukaryota; kingdom Metazoa; phylum Arthropoda; class Arachnida; order Araneae; family Dysderidae; genus Dysdera; species Dysdera silvatica. The sequence goes on along the minus strand of QLNU02004138.1, from coordinate 2,100 downwards.
AACGACCTTCCTCAACTGTTGTCAACGATTTAGAAATTTTGTATTGAAGATAATTTTATCAACTTCGGAATGATACCGCCTACAAAGAGTCGACATGCTTTTAAAATCTAAAAAATAATATTGAGGTCATGAACCGGGGCCATGTCGAGGGTGTGGGGTGTGACAAACGAGGTAGTTGTCTCAAATCAAAATCCTAAATGGAGACAAATGAGGTACGGCAGGAGTATATTGTGATCCTAGGCAGGAATTCAGGCGTTAGAGGTAAAAATTTAATTTCACACATCCATTTATTTCTTACACGAATCGTTCAAAACACAATTCCTGGTACAAATAGTTAAAATAATATAGCTATTTCATGCAGGGCTGTGCTTAGAGAGGTGCGAGCTGGGCGGCAGCCCAGGGCCGCCAAGAACGTGTAGTGTAAATACCAAGAAATCAGTTTTTAAGGGCCCCGTATACTTTCATCAGGGTATTTGGTCAACTGACCTTTCGCGTGCGACATCATACTTCTCATAATGCAACTTCTTAATGGTGTTCAAAATAAATACATTTGTTATTAGTCAAATGCGTTAGCACATTGTAGCCTACGTAGCTTATCACGTGTATTGTGGTGGCCACATGGCCCCTGTAGATACTCCCGATTTTCGACACGACAGCACGGAAAACTAAAAAAAATTATTTTGTAAGTTCTAATAGTATAAAAAAGCGGCTTTTTTTGTTAACACTTCATTAATTCGTTATAATTATAATAATTAGAGTAATAATAAATTTCAATGATTCGTATTTCAATTAATTAATTTTTGTCCTCTATTTTCAATTTAACTTCATTATCTTACCTTTACCTACAGCGTTCAGACAAGTGAAGGACTTTATTTTGTAATGCTAAACCCTGGTAAATCTTTTTATCGTTGTGGTATGTCAAAACATTTTTAAGGGCCGCTAAAATCTGCCTTGCCCAGGGCTACTAACGCCGTAAGCACGGCCTGATTTCATGTACATCATTCATTTCTGATTTATCACATTTTAAATAATAACACTAGTGCAGAATTAGAATGTATCTGACCGTACGTATAATATAAGGTGTTCCGAATTAAGACCATTTCGTAAAACTAGCTCATGATCTATCGTGAAACCCTAGGTCACTCGGCTTTCTATATTATGTTTTCTGTTTAATCTCCCTTTAATATTTTTCTATTTTCTTGAAGATTTTAAAATTCTCTTTTTTTCTGTATTACCTTTTGTGATAAGCTTTAAATTTTAGATTCCTTGCAATCGATATTATCCCTTCCTTCTTTCAGTTCTGGTTTTTGATAATAATATACAATAAAATTTCTCTCCTTACCTCAATCACTGTTCCCTAATTCTATCTGTAATTTCTATGACTTTTTCATATTTCTGCAAAACTATCCTTTCATACATTTTGCTCACTATACAATATTAATTAATAGTAGTCGCAGATAAACTTCATAGTTTCTTCCCCAAGATTCCTCATTCAATATTGTTACCATCGCCTACTGTCTTTAAAACATGTTCCTAAAACATCTCCAACATTTACAGATTTCCCTTCCTAAATTTCCACAAATATTATTACAATATCCCAAATGGCTAAACAAATGAGTAATATAGTTGCATTAAATTTCGTTTTGGTATAAAGGGTGATAGATTTTTAATTATTCCAATTGCTTCACTGATAACTCCCATTGTTCTTTTACATCATAGTTTCTCAAAAATCTTTGAGAAGACCGGTAAATTGACATTATTCAATAATTTTCCTTACACTCTCTCTTTCCTTTGTTTTTTGTAAATTGGTAAAATATTTGCAATCTTCATCCCCTCTATTTTGGTATTTTCTTATCTAATATGCCATTAAAATTTTGCAATAATGGTTTTACCAGTATTTCGGCACCGTCGGTAAATATATACGTAAGTGAGTCAAAAGGTTCTAGGAAAACCTATAAAAATTAATACATTAGCATTTTGAGAAGCAGCCATTAAAAGTATATAGAACAAGTTGAAGGCAAACGTTTCGAAGCTATCGCAGCTTCATCTTCAGTGCGAAAATCGTTGAAATGTTGGAAAATTATTTTAACAATTTTCGCA